>CAJHQP010002695.1:0-80667 GCA_905132765.1 Moricandia arvensis
ATATGGAGAAGCACCAAGGAGACAAGGAGTTATCACCATTCACTAAAGCCTAGAGGTTTTGTAGTTTCTGGAATCATATGGGCAGATGACTCTTAGGAATTTACCAATGCACATTTTTGAACTCACACAGAATATTTTTTTTATAAAAATAATACAAAATCTCACTTTAAAGAAAAACAAAAAATGAAAACTAAATTGAAAACTCACAATTACTGAGTAACAAATCCCATAGCTAAATATTTTTTTAAAAAAGCAGAAAATGATAAATCAAAAGAACCCTTCGAGCCTCTCTGCTCCTTGATAACAGTCGTCGCTTCCTCTTCTTTCCTACTTGTTACGGACGTTTCTATCTTCTTTCCCTATCAATTTTCCTTTGTGGTTTCCCATGAAAAATTGTCTTTTATTTTTGCAGACTTTCTTCTTTTCTCCTCAAACACAACTACTAACTCGGAACATAAGTCCCAATCCAGCCAAGCCCACTGATGAAGAAGGACATGGTCTGAAGAAACAAGTAGATGAAGTAGTTGTTCTTCCCGTGCACATAGTCATAGCATCCACACACGAACAAGAACGCCGCGAATCCAAGCTCCAATGTATTCAATCTGTGACACATTATATTCATAATCATCAAGTGTCTACATATAATAGTTTTCTAATAAGACGTTTGTATAGAATGTAAAACATACCTATCAGGCAACTTGAAGATTCTTGGAAACCTTTTAAGTCCTTTTGTGTTCCCTTTAGCGCTTTGACCGCTTCCTAGCTTAGCTGTCACGACCCATTCGTTAGCTCTACCTGCCTCAAACAGACCAATCAGTGTGGCCTTTGTCCGGTGCAGCGACATCACGTTCTCGAATAGAATCCAATAGAACAGCAGATGAATCGACCTTTTGACAACAACAAAAGAAATATTCAGTATAAAAAACTACAGAAGCAGAGGAGTTACTTGGCATACAAGTAACCTAATCACAGAACACTAGGTACAAACAAACTTAAGTTACCTGGGAGTGCCGACGGAGTTGAGGATAGTGATGATGGAAGGGATGTAAACGGAACCCCAAATAGGAACTTTAACTTCAGGGACAAGAATGGTGAGAGGAAGAACAACGCAGTAGAAACAAAATGTGACCCAATGTGCAATGACTTTCCTCACAAAGAAGAAGCTGTATATCACATACACTTTCTTCCAGAATCTCACTTTCTGCAAAAGATCAGTAACAGTCAGATTAAAAGCATGAGTTACCAGATGTAAAAAAGATAGTAATTATTTTATTACCTTGTTTCTGACAATTTCCATAACCATTTTCCTAAAGAGATTTGCAGGTCCACAAGACCATCTATGTTGCTGGAAACGGAAGGCTCTAAAAGTACTCGGTAGCTCACTTTTCACCTAAAATTTAAAAAATAATTCATATTAATTTTAATATATAGCAATTTTTCACAGGTAAGGAGAACATATAATTAGTTCTTAAAAGAGAATATGATTATAACAGAACTTGTGAATCAGCTGCCATGTGTTTAATGAAAGAAGTATCTTGTGCACCAACTACTTTTTGTACTTTGATTTAAATTATTCTATTTAGATTTGTGGAAAAAAAGAAACAGAAATTTAAATGAAAACCTGAAGGTCACCGAGGTAGAGAAATTTCCAGCCACGGAGACTTGCTCGGACGGCGAGGTCCATGTCTTCCACGGTGGTCCTATCTTTCCACCCGCCTGCTTCATTTATCGCCGCTATTCTCCATATTCCGGCGGTTCCTATAAAACATTTTTGAAAAAGAAATTATTTATAACCAGAAAAAGATTAAGACAAACATAATAAAAAATATTTAGTGTCCAGAAAATTTAAGATCCGTCTTCATTTGCTTCCAGTACAAGTCATCATAATGTAATGAATGTGTCTACTTACGCAACTTAATTAACTAAACACATGATTTAAGAAGCAAGTAATTAAATTAATTATTTTCCCCAGCTTGTAAATCTTACTTATCAGACAAGGGATAACTAAGATGATTAATAACTATGAAGAGTGTTAAGTGTATAACTACACCTACTTGCGTCACGTTTCAAAGTCCCACTCCTATCAAGTCTCAATTCATTATTAATTAATTTGATTCCTTATAAAAGATTATTGCATCAGTTCTCTAGTAATAATTGGTACACTATCATAACATTTTAAAAGGATCTAGGTCCACATACTGTGCTTCAATTGGTCGGACAACATACCAACTCCATTACACTAAAACTCGACCAAATCAATAGTCAACACTATTTACTTTCAAAACCCCTTAATTTTTTTCATTATAGAAAATTAAATGAATATTTAAGCAGTCATTACATAGATTATTAGTGTTAATTCTTACCGTTGAAACCGAAGAAAGCATGTGTTGCTGAACCGACTTCTTGCTCAACAGTGAAATGATAGTCCAAAGACATTTCTTGCATCCTCGTCAACAAGCATTCATCAGAATTTACTGCAAAAATATATAAATAAGAACAAATCATTAGTCTGAAAACTTAATAATTGAATAAAAAACTTTACTATTTTTTAATTAATTTAATAAGAGAATTGCCTAAATGTGGCGCTATCAGGAAGTAACGTCCTTCTCTTTTGTTTTTAGCTTTAATAATCAATCATATTCATATAGCTTTCTCATTATTAAACACACTAAGTTGGACTTATGCTTAATAAAGACAGAACATAAAACTATTCTATAAAATACAGAAACAAGTGTCGGCAAGAAAAGGCAGGTCCACAATAGACTCGTTACTCCTACTGTATACTAACACTTTACTAGTATTACTGACAAGAATGGGTTCCACACATGACATTTAAAGAAAGGCAAAGAGCACGTGGAAGGCATCAGAGTCCCGACAATTTCTAAAGACTTTGGCCTCCTACTTGTCCTAAAACCCGACCCGGCTCATTAAACTGAGTCGAACAGATTCGATTTTTCACCGACGGATCCGGAGTTTCGGAGCAGATAAGAAGGCATGACCTTAACAACATTTTCTACAAGAAAGTCATTTTTGCTAATATACGTTGACCATGAGTCGCGCAACTAATCCATGCAACACGGTGTAGATAACTCCAACTTATTCGAAGGGCAACGGTTCTTACACGTCTAGTTGTGATTGGCTTTAATGGACTTACTAAAGAACCCATACACTAGCTACTACGCCGACACAGACATAACTAACCCTACTTCTGCAATCAGTCAATACAGTAAAAAAAATATGTCGAATAAAAGTACAAAAATAACGAAAATACTATTTTGAAAAGCCAAAAAGTGATAAACAAAATAAAATTATGCAAGAAAAAAGAAAGAAAAAGGCGAAAAAAACATTTTAAAAACTAGTGAAGGACATATACCACCGACACCACTAATGCAGCTACAAAACCAAAACCACGAGATTTCATTTAATGATCAAAACATCATTAAATGTTTCATAATACATAAACAAAGACACCGGTTCAGTATCATTTATCAAACGTCAATTCTATTCATTTTCTATAACTAACTACCAGTCTTATATATCATCAATGAACCAAACTTAAGATACGTAACGATCTATCAGAACTATCAAATCTGATAATTATAGAATATGTTTTAGTTGAATAAGTCATTACCGAATCTCCACCGGGCCTGGACGAGGGCAATGTTGGGGTTGTGGATGAGAAATGGAATGCTACGGCGAAGAAAGTCCGGTTCGGGCTGAAAATCAGCGTCGAAGATGACAACATACTCGCAATGTTTGACATAACTGCGTTTGAGACCTTCCTTTAACGCACCAGCCTTGTAACCAACTCTGTTCTCTCTTATTTGATACCTTATATTGATTCCTTTACTTGCCCATCTTTGGCATTCTAGTTCCACCATTTGCTGCACATTTTAAGTATAATTATTTAATCACATATTTAATTTAAAAAATCTATTAGTATTCCAGATTTTATTACAAGTCATTAGTCCTAATATTACATATTTTATTTAAGAAAGTAAATCTTCTGAAAGAGGTAATAAAATAATTAAAATCTATATATTTTCTGAAAGTGGACTAAGTAATTACCTTAACAGTAGGATCTGTTGAGTCATCCAAGACTTGAATCACGAGACGATCGGACGGCCACGATAGTCCACTCGCCGCTCCTATTGATAGCTTGTAAACCTGAAAGGCAAAAATCACGGGAAACTTTTTCATCTTTAGTCCCTATATTTTAAATTTTCACTACGATTAAGCCCTAAACTATGGATTTAAACAGAAAAACCCCATAAATCACTACACCATTAAAGATATACGTGTCTCGACTCTCGCCGTTTCGGGATTTGTAACGGCGGAGGAATATGATGAACGTGGGGAAAAGTGATTTTCCGTTAAATCTAAGGTTACTTTTCTTGAAATCTTAAAACTTGGGGTAAAGAATGCAAGAAAAAAATAATCAAGAAACAGAGGAAAAAAACAGAGCAATGAACAGAGAGAGATGAAAGAGACCTCTCGTTCGTTGAACATGGGGATTTGGACGAGGACCACTGGGAAATTAGAGCTTCCAAGCTCTTCATCATCGTGAATAGGCTCGAACTTGTAGCGTTTGTGTGGTTTTTTCCAGAAGAGCTTGACGAGGACGATGACGATTCCCATGTAAACCCTCTCACATAACAGCATGAGAGACATGAGCAGACATATGTAAACCGCTAGCTGAAGAAGAGGGACAATGACTGGGGCTTTGACAAGCTCCCAGATCATGCCTAGCTGCCCTGTGATCTCCATCTTCACGCCGTCGAATGTCTCTGGTAACACAAACTTTGGTGAAACACCATCCATTTTCCTTCTCTCTCTTACGGTGAAACAATGTCGGGTTTTTCTCTCTCTAGAATGTAATGGTGATGTGGTTTATGAAGTGAAGAAGAGAGGGAGATGAAGATGGAGATTTTTCTCTCTCTGTAGTTCTAGAGAGAGAGAAAACTTGGAGAAGAGAGAGCAGAAGGAAACTGATGGTTAATGGAGAAGAGAAAGAGAAGGGATATATACCAAGTAATATAAATGGTTAAAATTTTGTTTTCTCTTTATTAAATTTTTATTTATTTATCTCCCTTTTGTAAGATATTTTTCCTTTTTAGATATGATTTTTTTACATACAGTAGTAAAGGAAATAAATAAACCCAAGGGACATTTGGTATGTGGCTTTTGTGAGGATTTGAGAATCTATCTCGGTTAAAGAAGTTCTCTGGTAAAGAAACAACAGAGGATTTAGTTTTTTTTTTCAGTTTCTGGGTGTTCTTGTTTTCAGAATATGTGCCTGCAAATGGGTGGAGAAAGTAGAGAGAGATTGATTTCTAATGGATTTTCTTTTCCTAATGATTTATTTTCTTAACAATGATTAATGGTTTGATGAAGTTTTTAACTTTTTACCGTTTATGGGATTTCGGGTTTTTGCCGCTTTTTCATTTTGTTTACAATTTACTTATTTTAAGTCAACTTTTATTTTAAAAAATTATTTACATTAGCTCCGTATTTTTTTTGTTGGTCTTGTTTAATTTACTATCTCGAAAAATCATTTTTTCTAAAGTTAAGCAGTATTTTAATGGATATAAACGAGAGATAAACCATAAATGTCAAGAAGTAATTAACGTGCACTCTAAAGGAAAGTTAACATTACAATTTTATATTGATTCACATTTTGAAAGAATTAGATTTTGAACGGAGCGAATTTATTTTATTTATGTATATATAGATATTTATTTGACTATCATTAGTGATGTTAGTCATCTATTTTAAATATTTATATAAATATTATAAACATAATAATTTTATAGTTTACATGTTAATATTAATTATTTCATTTATTTCTTAATTATATATTTATCTTATTAGATTTGTATTTGATTATTGAATAAATTAATATATGCATGAAAATTAAAGCTGAAAATTATTTTATATATTTATATATAAATTCTAATTTAGGATTTTAAAATTGAATTACCGTTTTAATTTTTTATGTTTTATTTAGTATAATTATATATTATATATATATATAAGTTTAATATGTTATTTTTATATATGTATTATATAGTATTATAAACATTAATATTTTCTATTTATGAAATAAAATAGATTAATTTATCAATATAATATAATTTTATAATATTTACTTCAATATAATAAATTGTCTATAATATAATAGATTATGAATTATAAAATAGATAAAATTATATACTTTTTATTTTATATATTAATTGTATAATTATATTTCATACTAATTTGATGTTAGTGAAATATTTACATAATTTTTTGAATGTTAGGATCTTGTTAAAATACTTTCAACAATATTATGATGAAAATAGTTATAAAAATATCAAAAAATATTATGATTAAAGTACTATTACAAAGATTTTATATTAGCTTTAATGAAATATATTTAGTAAAAAAAGTTTAGTGATGATCTAAAAACTCAACATAAATGAGTCATAAATACTATTTAATAGAATAAAATAATAGGATTAGAAAGAAAAAAAATAAGAAGTAAACTTCTAAGCAGATATCACTAACAGCTTTTCTAACTTTTGAACGGCAACTGCGGTAAATATGGAGATACAAACAAAATGCAAAGCGTTAAAAATAGGAGAATTTCAAAAGTGAATTTGTAAGATGATAATATGTTGGTGATATAGCTGCAAAAAAATAATGTGAATGCGATTTATTAAATAAATACAAAATATATTACATATCATCTTATAATTCCCTTTTCCAAATTAATCATCATCATATGCTATTTAGTGCATATACATATATAATCTAACAAGTATGATTTTTCAGACCATATTATCTTTAATCGATCGGTGATAAATCATATAAAGCTACCATGTTTCGATCATTAACACACGTGAAACGAAATAAATTATTTATAGAAATGTCATTTATTAATAGATGTTAACAGAATCATCCAAACATAGTACATTGTTAATGGATCATTAATTGAAACCATATTCTACTCGTTTGATGCGTGGTTAGTGAGACTTTATGCTTAATGGTGTGATCTTTCAGCTTGTACACAAAAATAGAAGCATGCTTATATGTAAGGTTCGGCTAGTCAAAATGTCTTTCATACGTCTTATTAATTGTGCGTAATGATGACTTTGTCAATGTAATTTTTGTTCTCCCAATTGTCTGAATCGTAAGCTTCTCCCGTACTAAACTACTAAACCAATATTATACTAGATGCATCCCGGTTGATGTAGATGAATTTTGATGATGACATGTTTGATTGAGTCGGCAAACTCCATGTAACTGGTTTAGCAAATCAGTCGCAATGTGGAACAAAGATGTTTTTTGTAAACTATAGAAAAGAAAGAATGATGGAGTTCAGAAATGTGCATCAAAGTCTCTTCCTACATGTAGTTTGTGAGACTCTCCTATGGGTAATGGAGTGCATGAATATTTACTAGCAATTAGATATGGTTTTTGCAATAGTTTGCTTCAGTCATTTTCGAAGGAGTTGTTATGGTTATTTCCGTCACAAATCGACAAGTTTTCTTGCAAGGATGCTGACATGATGGGTCTGCTTTACTTTTCCATTTAAATAAATTCCAAAAGTGTAAAAAAATTATACTGTATTCATTTTACAATCTAACATATCTTTTCATGCGATGAAAATTAAAATGCGTGAATTTTCATTCAAAACAAGTATAAATGTTAGATATATACCTCCAGTTTAGATTTCTGAGCAGTTTTAATTTTGTGCAGAGTAGTTTTAATTGGTAGACACAAAATATTTATCATTTATTTATTGATCTTGTGTCGAGATACTTTTATTTTAATTAAACACACTTTTATAGTCGCTGCAAAATTTGCAAATGTAGACCAGCTTAAAATTCTATATATTTATATAATTATAATGTACTATGTCAAAAGAACAAACAATGTGTGATAATTCATCTACTTTATTTCAAAATGGAGTTTTTCCCAATTAATAATAGGACATTGCGTTGATTGGAAGGTCTTGCGCTGCCACATATAGGAGTAATTATTGTCACCAAATGCATTTTAGTCGACTTGTACTCCACTTTCAGGTTATGCTTTTTCAACTGTTTTCACGAGAAAGTTGTGTGTTTAACATTTTTATGTTTCTTTCATCTTGAAAAATTATATAGCATCAGTTACAAGAAAAAAAAATTATATAACACGAAATTATTTCAATAAAATAACTACAAAGTGGCTCAACAAGGCAACATTCTCGTGTTTAAGGTATGACGAGGACTAGTTGTTACTTCTTTTTTTTTTCAGAAAGGGCTTCCAACTAAGGTTGTAACTGGTGACGACAACAAAATGAAATATATAGAATGATAGGAATTATTATTTATGAAATTTAAAGGAAAAAAAATCAATATTCCACTGTTCCAAAATGTTTTTGATTTGGAATGATTTTATAAATGAAAGTTAAAAATATTTCTGGAACAATATGGTATGGTATGGAATGAAATGAAATGACATTTTCATTTTTTCATTTTAACTGGTAAACTTTTTTTGGAATGCAAAGGAATTAAGCATTCATAAAGATTTTATTTTAAAATAATACATTCCAGTTGCAGCCTAATTATTAGTTGTTTCTGAGAGAACTAATTACATACTCTACTTACATCTACAAGTGAGTTATATATATGTACAATAATTAGCAAAAAATCTTAAATTTTTAAGTGTGAAAGAATAGCATGCGTACCTGACTTTATGACCAACATTTTCAATTACGTGAATTTTAATAATACTCAAGCCTGCATACTACAAAAGTTAAACGTTTTCATCCATAAACTATGTAACTAGTCTTCCTAATTAATTGCTATCTAAACTGGCTATTATAACTGGTCAAAAGCAATTTACAGATCTTGATTTTTTCGAGTTCAAAACTAATATAACTAGAAACCTTTAAAACCTAAGTTTTCATGAACCTTTTATTGCATTTTCTACCATGTTTGTTAGCTTTGATGAATACTATTTTACTTTTGTAAAAATAGTTTTCTCTTCAATAATTATTGAAATGGTATGTGACTTTATGGTCGAGTGCTAAAAAAACAAATTTGTGATGCAAACACGTTTCATATCCGATCTATTTTTGTTGTGCAAAACTAAATTACATTACTTTAAATAATTATATGGGTATTGATTCTTACTTACAACCTATGTACATGTCCTATGAGAAGATCTATCTATGAACTATACCTCCACTTATGGATTAATTTGTGCTCTTTTATGGATTTAGGTTATTACAAATTAAGAATAAAAAAAATATTGAAATATAGTTATACTTCTTACTTCTTAGAAACCGGGTATTCATAGTACGTAGTCCACGTGATGAATCTCGTTATAAGGACGTTCACTAAAAAGTTCCAGACAAGCCTGAATATCAAGCCGAAACTTTGGACTGGACTTTATAAATTAAATTGATACAGAAAAACCTATTATTTGTTACCCGAGAATGAGTTAAATAACTACCTAGATAACATAATCCCCTGCTTAAATCATGCGGATCATCACTATTAATTATTCCTTATACATTAGGGTTTAAAAGTTACTAAGTAATAAATAGAGTTACCTCAAATAGAAAGTAAATAAAGGTAAAGTCGAATATGTATGTTACAGATTATTGTTGCTTTCTTTTTTAAAGTTTCTTTGGTTTACTTTTTTTTGTACTTTCTTACGTTGGAAATTGCAAACCTCCTCATTAATTCACGCAGATCCAAAGTCCAAACATGTACCAAATGGATTTTTTTAGGTACGAAAGATACTCAATCAAAGGACATCTCTGTTATAGATTATGTTATTTCTTACTTCATAAAATTAAGGTTTTTTCTTACTACTAAATATGTGATGTCATTAACAAGTTAATAAAGATCTGATTAACAAAGAGTTGCAATCTCGTCTGCTTAAAAACTGATCCAATGCAATAGGGCGTAAAAATATATATTTTTTAAAAACTATAACACCATTTTAAAAACTATAACACCATTTTAAAAACTATAACATCATTTTAAAAACTAAGTGTGTTCTGAAAAACAATAAAACTAAGATTCCTTTGACAAATAAGCGTAATGACAGACGTATATATAAAGACACATCCTCATGTTGACGTACACACTGATGTGGTGCTTAAAGAGTTTCTTCTGATTTTTTACTCAGTTTGAGCTTAAAATTTCATATTTTCTATAGAAAATAAATAAATTAATTTAAATTACATTCATAGTATTTTGACTAAAAATTTCTTATATAGTTTGAGAGCGTTTAAGATGTACTTTTTCTATATACAAAGACTGATATTTTAGCTTTTATTTAATATAAAAACTTATGTTCCACCTTTAATTAATAAATTTTATTTAAAAATATAAATTAATTTAAAAATGTAAACAGTTGACTTTTATTAGAAATTAAATACAAATTTAAATTAATTAAAATAAAATAAAAAATGTAATAGATAAAAATGAATATATATATATACATATATTAATATGTTTGAACAACCTTAAACATCAAATTTTTATATACAGAAGTAGTATCTTGCTACAATGTTTCTCATATAAAACTGATCAAGTTTAAAATTTTAATTGTTTTATCCAAATTGTTTTATATATATCAGTATTTCCGAAAACGACAAAATATTCGTAGAATATAGTTTCTCTAGTGGAATAATCAATTTGACTTTGGCTCTTTTTGCTTTTGGGTTGATTTATCACTATATACGTCTTTTCTTTCCTCCTCCATTTAAGGCCTTGATTAAGTGATATATACACTACTTTCTAGATGATTTATCCACGCACTAGTATCATTTATTATTTTGAAATAGAAAATAAATACTAGTAACATTATGTTTAGCCTCATGAACGTTTCTATTTTATAATGCGGAATAATAAATATCTCAATCTCTCAACTGTATTAATATGTACAGAATAATATTTACATATACAATAGGTTATATACAACTGTGATCAGGCCACATACAAAACATATTGGATTAGTTGAGTAGTGATTGATGATTAATAATGCGAGTCTGACTCAGTCACTAGTGAATTTAAGGTTCTAAAGACTATTATTATATAGAATTTATATTATATAAGAGATCAAAACTCTCACATACGATTGTTTCTTAAGTTGAGAGAATGGACAAATTGTAAATGAAAGTGTCACAGTGATATTTAAAAAACAATTTAACTAATATTTAAAATGATATAGCTAATCTACTTATTGTTGATTTGAAATTAAAAACTCTAATAAACCTTAATTTAACACAAATCGTTAGAGGGAAATCCAAACTCTTACGCTATAGAAGGGGAGAGTTTAGCAGTGATATGCTCTTAGCATATTGCATCCTATCTATTTGTGTCGGTGTGGGTATTTGGTAATAGTACATTCAGTAACGTCATTTTATATATCAATTCCAATGGATCAATTTATCATATTTAATCACATAAGTATGGTTGAATGATAAAGCGAATTTAAAAATATGCTAAACATTTCGAATTTGAAATTTATCAAACTTAGATTTATTCTTTTGTGTGTAATCAAACTACATAGGTATTTAATTTTCATTGCGAATAATAAGATCTGTTTAACACCAATATAGATTTCAAGAATGTAATCGGTTAAATCTCAACCAAGCGAATTTTCACAGTAACAGTTTTTTTAATCAGTTTGCTTAGAGAGAGTGTACAGTAAAAAATACCTACAAACTGTTTTAAATCAGTACAGATTCTAAACAGGAAACACGAGAGCACCACATGTATATAAGTGAATAATAGTTCAAGCCTCACTGGACAGTTGCCATGTTTGGTTACAAAATATTGATCTGAACTCTATTGACGAAGAGCTCTCTATAATAACAAAATAACAAAACAACAAAACCCATATGGGCTTAAGATACACTAGGAAACCTCTCTGCACATTCTCCATAGCTGTGACAACTGTCCATCATCTCTTGAAAAGAGCAAACCCCCATCTTCAATTACGTTACAATCTCTGGCTCCCTTTGCATAGAATGTGACAAGTTGCATTCTATGGTAAGACTTCAGGCATCAGACTTGTTAATAGGTTTTCTGCAGCTTCAGGTGAATAACATCTTGAGTTCCTCTATACGTGCACTTCGTACTTCTTGATCGGTTAAAGCCCCAGAGATCATTCTCTGCTTCCTCGCCTGAACAGCCTCCATTCTCTCCTCAACTGTTCCCTACGTTTCACAAAATGCAACACTAAGTTTCTAACAATCAACGATAAGTTTTTATATGGTAAATGAGGGTATAATGGCTGAGAAAGAAGAAGGTACTTTAATGATGAATCTTCTGATTTTGACTTTCTTAGTCTGTCCTATACGATGGATACGCATAACAGCTTGTTCCTCTACTGCTGGGTTCCACCATGGATCCTACACGACACAAGTTGGTGTACTTTTAACGGAATCTTCTTCAAAACCGATGCTGTATAGTGCAGTCCACCTTAACAAACTTTTGAAACCATAGGTGGCATGAACTACTTAAGTTCCATATTTTGCATTACAGGGTCTACATCCTATACAAACCTATATGATCTTTAAGGGACATTAATGGCATACCATGACAAAAGCATTGGACGCAGCTGTTAGATTTATCCCAACACCACCAGCTTTTAGAGACATCAACATTACCTATCCAACAGTTTAAAGAAGAAAAATGTCAACTTCATTTTAGAAACTAGAAAATATAGATTTTAAACATTTCATCAATGTAATGCGACTACACCAACCAGGATACTGCCATCTTCAGAAAACTCTTTAAGGACTTTCTCTCGTTGCTGCTGATTTAGCGTGCCATCCAGACGCACAAATGAAATGTTGTTCCTGGAAACGAAAAAAAAAGATTGAAAACATTTTTCTTCTTCTCAAAACTGACATAGCAAGCCAAGTAAATGTTATACCGAGAGAGGGGAATTTGAAGGAGATCAAGAAAAGCAGTCCATTGGCTAAAGATAATGCTCTTAGAGCCTGAAGAACGAAAACTTTCAAGCTCTTGCAGAAGAGCAGTGATTTTGGATGATTCTACCCAATTCTTCTCCACGTCCACCTGGAATCTACTTTCAGTTGGTGCTGTGATGAGTTCTTGTTTGCTTACGGTTTTCCTGCGAAACAAAGATTCATCATTATAGGCCAATATTTGACGGAAGCAACAACAAGGACATCAAATGAAAACTAGTACTAGGAGGAAGAAGAACTTCAAGATACCTACACACAGGACATAACCCAGAAGAAGAATTTCTCCAACTTGCCAAAAGACACTCACGACATAATCTATGAGCACATGGTGTTAAAACGGCATCCTCAAACGCTTCAAGGCATATTGGACACTCTCCTTGCTCTCCTTTGCTCAGTTCCTCTACCACCTCCTGAACAAAGGCCACTGATGGTACATCTTTTCCTTCCTTCTCTAGACCACCGGAAGACTTTCCACCAAGAAAACGTTTAGCAAGCTTCTTCAGATCAGAGTATTCCGCTGTATCACCTCGACTGGATGATGAAAAAAACAAGGGACAGTTGTAAACAATATGACAAGTGTAATAGATATGGAAGCCCTGGATGTTAACATAGCACTTTGTAACTCTACTTCACACACCTCATTACTAGAAAGGGGTGGTCGCAACACTGGCGCAGACGCAAAAGCAGTTCCAGGATCGAAGCATAGTTATGAAGAACTTTCCCTTGTTCAACAAATTGATCAAATTTCACCTGAGAATATCCGTCGGCATCTTCAGTATAAGGCATCTTCAAAGAAAATAAAGAATCAGGGGAACAAACAATACCTTGGATCTTTTAAACAGCGCATCATAGAAATCCCTCTCAGACTCCGAGAGCTCACAGTAAATGACCCGCGCATCAGCAGGGGGTAGAACAAGAATCGGCCTAAAGTACAATAAAAAACATACTTCAGACTGACCTAGGAAACTTACATGAAAATATTAACTTCTATATGCATTAAGACTGTTTTTATTTATTTATAGTATCCCACCTTCCTTCTCGATCTGTGCTAGACTTGGTTCTCCTAAGCATGATAGGTTTTAAGATAGACTGCACTAGCTTTAGACCTCTCTCATCTCCCTCTTCAAATGGCTTTTGAACGAGTTTATTCCACCTATAAATATGTCCAAAGTAACAACCTTCAGTCTTCAAACCAAATGTAATGTGTTTCCAACCAAAGATGGATAAGAACCCTTACCATGCCCAAGTTCCCCATGGTTCAATCCTCAAAAATTGTAGAAGGCTATATAAATCCTCCAAAGTGTTCTATTAAGAAGGCAACATAATAAGTGATCACAAAGTCCCAAACATTATGACCAAATCTATCCACCATGCATTTAAATTATGTCACAGAAAGAACGGCAGTGTCCTAGGAAGATCAGGTCTATAGGACTGTCGAGAACAAAATTTTCTTTCTAAACCTCGACAAAAAGATAATCACCTGAATAGGAGTACCCGTAAGACACCAACGTCGATCAGAAATCAAAGCTGCTGCAGCCAAGGATATTTGGCTTTTTGAGTTTTTGATGGTATGTGCCTCGTCAAGAACAATCCTAAACCATCGAACTGCATAAAGTCCTTCACTTTTGGCTGAATTCTAAGAGAAACAAGAAACAACAAAGAGGTTAAGAATACATTCTTGCGATGCGTTTGTAAACTATGTCCATGGGATTAATACATGACCCAGAAAAAGAGTTTTGAATGAAAGCTACCTCTGCAAGAAATTCGGATGTTAGAACCCCATATGTGGTGATGACAACATCACTCTGGGATAGAAGTTTTACATCCTTTGGCCTGGCGGGGCCGTAATGAAGATACACAGATAAGGAACCAGGCTTAGCATGCATTTCAATCTCTGACTGATCATAAAGCAGGAGCAAGAAAAGTCAGATAATACAAGGAAAGATTAAAAAGACAACAATTTTGACAGAAAACCAAACTAATTGCGCACATGCGTCAAGAATGGAAAGAATTATTAGCATCAAACGTAGATAATACCTTCCACTGGGCTAAAAGCGTCATCGGACATACAATTAGGTTACCACCATTTGCAAGGGCACTTTGCTGTTCCAGAAGCTTCTTGTCAAAACCTGGAAATTTAGTTGCCTTCACTGAAGGACTAGTAAACTCATCTAAAGAACTGCTGGTCACTTTATTTCCTTCATTAATGGGGCATAGAAAACTGGCTGAGGCAGCTTTCCAAGAATGGGCAAGCATAAGGGATATGGTCATTACAGTCTTCCCGAGACCCATTGCGTCTGCCAGAATCTGCAAAAGTGTTATGACATTATCTTATTACAAAACAGTTATATAACAAAGTGGTAAAATCCATATGATAAATCAAAACAATTGTTCGTAGATGGGCTATTGAGGCCATACTCCTCCTCTTGCCATTTGAAGTGTGCTAGGAAAGTGTATTGTAGCATCACCAGTGAAAGAATTCAGGTAGATAACAAGTTCCCTCCTATTAGCATAAAACAGAGAGTAAATAACTCATTTGACACGTCCTAAAGCTGGCACACAATAGAAACAAGACTTACTTGTCTGCTAAATAGTAGGCTTCCCAGCATGGGTGAAGCATTGTTGCTGCTTCATCAGTGCTATTTCCTTTCTCCAGTTGGGTCATCCAGTGAAGTGCCTGCTTTTGATATGCACGAAGCTCACACAGAAGTTTATGTGGAGTTTCCATTTCCTGTTGCAAAAGTTCTCACGTATTTAGAGTTTCTAATGTCGAATATAAGTATGCAAACAGTCTTGAAATGAGAATACCTGTAAACCAGAACTGTCCCCAACACCAACAATGTTATCAAGATCACCATCGCTGATACAATGCTCGTTTTCATCTCCTTCTGCATTTTGATTCAGATTCTTGACCTTGTTTAGTTGAAGCAACGAAGTAGAAACGGGATCCTATTTCCAAATGAGCAAACAGCAAATGAAAAACTTGGCAAGGAGGATGTTGATGTTTATGATGCTGATATAATAAGCAATTTACTTACCTCGGAACTCAAAGGTCGCTTCCGAGTAGACAAATCCTCAGGGGTAAACTCTGCCTAAATATGATGAAGAAAGAAAGAACCATTTTCACACATAACTAACTCACGACAATAAAATTAGTTTGCCATCTCAATTCTCAAAGTTTGCAGTCTTAACAAAATACGAAAGTAAAATGCAATCTATCAAATCTTAGAGTTACAGGCAAGGGCGATATATTACCTTCTTAAAGGGAGACAAACCAAGTAACCGTAAGAGATTTGGGAGAGGATGGAATATAGATTCATCTGCCGTATTACTGGCTACCTTAAGTGAAGTCGCACTATGCCTTTGAAACATGGAACTATTAATGTATACGCTGTATCAAAAAAAAACAAAAAACAAAACACTTAAAAAAACTAAAGCACCTATCCCAAAATAACCAATCCAAACGCAATAGTTTGTAATGCATACCTTACTGAAAGAAGAATTGTATCCATAATTCCCAATGCTTCAGGCGCAGACTTGCATCTCCCTTCTATCCTAATCTTCTTGTCTTTCACAAGCGGTACAAGACACCGAGCCCACTCATTTGGTATTCTACCAATCTGCCACAAGAACCACTCATAAATACAAATCATAACATAACAAATTAAAAGAACATGACTCTGAACACAACCTCTCCTGAATCCTTTGTAGAGAACCTGACGATATCAGAAGAAGCACGCGAAGAACCTGGCCTCCCCCTTCCAAATCTCTTCACAGGCGTCGTAGTCTCAGAGTTCGAAGCTTTACTACTCGGAAACGTGAACACCAACTCATCACCAGCCTTCAATCTCCTTCCTTTACATGTCGACAATCCAGACAACTCGGAACAGCCCACGAACCACCACTCATCCCCTGAAACACTCTCATCTTCTTCCTCCACTCGATGACTCACTCCCTCACTAAAAGGACACACCTTTATGCCGTCCTCGACTCTCTTCCCTACATTAACGCCGCTCGGGGTAGGATTAGCGGCGGCGGCGGCAGCGGGTATATCGTTGGTTTTGCCGAAACTAGGAGTGTCGAAGATTATATTGATGGCTGCCGTTGGATCGAGATTCGCCATGTGCAGGGCTCTGATTATGTCCATGTCTGAGTAATCAGAGCCGACGACTGATCGGACGGTGGAGAGTAGATCGTCTGAAACTTTCGTCCCCATTTACAAAACCCTAGAATTCAATTATTTTTTTTCTGGGAAATTTTGAAATTAGAGAAATTGACTGATGGGTTGTTGCTAAATACGGCGGAGAAAGATACCCTTTAGAGAAAGGAGGGAGATTGACGACGACGGCGGATGAAATTAACCGGACCCCAGCAACGCGCGTAAAGTAGCGACGGGTCTCTTCATGTTCCCGCCATTATATTACTTTTATTTTAAAGTGATGAAAAAGGAAAATACGAAAACGACGTCGGTTACAGATATCCAACGGGTCTGGATCCGGGTAACCTTATCCCGGCGACATGTCTCTCCAGAATCCAACTTCCCGCCAATCTGTTATTTTTACTTAAAGCGGTAAAAATAAAAAAGGGAAACACAAAACGACGACGTTCGTAGATATCCGACGGTTCTCAATCCGGGTAACCCGATTACCGAGTTGAACTCGTTTCACAATAGATAATCCTGCTATTAACTTAGAAAGTGAGAAAGTGAGAAAGTGCAAGTGAAGCCATTCGTCTCTCTCTATATCAACACGATTGAAAGCTCATCTCTTTCTCTCTCTCTCTCCTTTATGGCTTACCTAAGCTCTCTAAGTGCATCGTTCGTTAATAGAAGTTACCAGACTCTAGCAAGCTTGTAAAGTTTTCTCCTTTCATACCCATTTCGAAGCTCAAAAGTAAAATCAAAATCTCAGATTTATCACTGGATCATGGTTCTGATACCCTTTTCTCCAACTTCGATTTTCACGAGTTTCATGGATCTTAGAGTTTGATGTGATTATTGCCTTAATTGAAAAGTTAATTTAGATCTGGGGATATATGGAAGGGAAGGTGGGTAGACCTAGAGGTAGACCAAGGAAACGCACAAGGCCAGAGGATAAGAATGACCTCTCTAACCGAGGGAAAAGGATTGCTCTTGAGATGAAACCGGCAGTGCCAAGATCGTTACTTGGTTGTTATGTGTTGAAAGATTTTGATGAGAACAGAGTTTGTCTTGGGAAAGTAGTTTCATATAGGTCAGGGTTGTACAGAGTTGAATACGAGGAAGGTGATTCTGAGGATTTGAAAAGTTGTTATCTTCGTCAGTTAATTATTGAAGATACTTACTTTGATGATGAGTTACGTTGTAGAAGAGATAAACTAGATGAGTATATATTGAAGGAGGATGAAAAGGAGAAGCTGCAAAATCAAGTAAATGGAGCTGAGGTGCCTACATGTACTAGCTCAGGTTCTGTGGCAGAAGTGGAAGGTGAGTGTGAAGATAGGATAGATCCAGATTTGGAAACTATGTCTCCTCTTGTTCCAGTTTCGCCACTGGATTTGCCTTGTTCATCAGGAACAATTGGTGTCCCTGAGGAGGCTGTAATGCATTTGTTATCTGTATATGGGTTCTTAAGATCATTCAGTGTTCAGTTATATATCTACCCGTTTGGATTGGATGAGTTTGTGGGAGCATTGAATTTCTTAGGGCCAAATTCTTTGCTGGATGCTATTCATGTTGCCTTGATGAAGGCAGTCAAGGGTCATATTGAGAGACTGTCCTCAGAAGAGTCTGTAGTGGCTTTAAACTGCTTGAGGTAAGCGCATACAACTCTTGTTGTGTAGAGTTTTCAACATATGTCTTTGATAACTTATTTTCTTGATTTTGTAACTTCTGTGTTGCTTTCCAGTGGTGTTTTAAAGTTAACGATCCCATATGCTTAGTAGTTCAGGTGCATTAAACCGCAGATTTAGTTTGTTGCGTATCTGAACTTCATAGAAGCATACTGACATTATTTTTCAAGCTCATGAATTGTTTTTTTCTTTTTTTTCTTATGTGTGGCATGCATTCAATAAACCTTTTACAGCAGATGGGAGAAAAGATTCTATGGTTGTAGAGAGACTGCAACTAAGGCTCTTATTCATAGTTTAGGTGGAGCTTGTTTTAGGATCTCTTAGAGTCTTAGTGGATAACAATTCAGATATTTTGTTGCATTGCCATCTGCAGGTGCATTGATTGGAGCTTGCTCGATGCGCTAACTTGGCCTGTTTATTTGGTTCAGTACTTTTCTGCCATGGGACATGCACGTGGGCCTCAGTGGAGTGTGTTCTATGAATTTGCTGTGAAGAAAGAGTATTATTCCTTACCTGTAGTGATGAAGTTGAAGATCCTGCAAATTTTGTGTGATGACGTTTTTGATGTAGCAGATTTAAGAGCTGAAATCGATACTCGAGAAGAATCTGAAGTTGGATATGATCCTGATGGAGTTACTGCTGATCTTCCTGAAAATGGACCTAGACGGGTCCACCCTAGATTTGCTAAAACCTCAGTTTGCAAGGAGAAAGAGCTTAGTGAATTTGTTCCAGTGGACCTTCGGATAAGTTCAATGAACGAGTCAAAAAGTTTGAGTTCAAGATGTACTAATGGTGGTCCTAATGAAGTTATCTCAGACGTGGATGGAAACAGTGATGAATGTAGGCTCTGTGGCATGGATGGAACGTTGCTGTGCTGTGATGGATGCCCTTTAGTATATCACTCAAGATGCATTGGCGTGCTCAAAATGTATATACCTGACGGGCCGTGGTATTGTCCAGAATGCACTATTAACAAAATGGGGCCAACGATTGCTCATAAAACGTCATTAAGGGGAGCAGTGTATTTTGGAGTGGATCCACATGGGCGGCTCTTCTTGGGTACATGCAACCACTTACTTGTGTATGTTTTTGTCGCCTTGTTTAAGATACTTTTCTTTCAAGTTTATGAAAATAGAGCTCTATATCTTCATATGCATTTAGAGTCTCGTGGAAAGTTGTTTTGGAGTTTATACTCTAAATAGTTTATAATTATCAGCAATTATTCACTCAATAACTTGTCTAAGAATTTTCTGAAAGTTGGAAAACGAATATTGCTTGAGTTATTTTGTTGTGGACGCTGATGAATATTTCCTTTATATCGCAGGCTTAAAATTTCTGTACATGCGGATGCAGATATCAAATACTACAGTGTCACTGACATTCCAAAAGTTGTAATGATCCTCTTGTCGGCAACGAACCATAGACTAGAATATCTTTATATATGCAAAGCGATGTCACAATACTGGGATCTGCCAGGAGGTGTGATCTCTCATTTAAGGGGAGTGGAGACTGCTTTAGCTCACATGCAAAAAGAAGGGGATGAAGAGGTGTCCGACCTGAGTAAGCCCGATAATGCAAGTTGTTCCAGTATAAATAATATTCAATGCGCATATGCTTCAGGCTATGTTGGCGGCCCTGGTTTGGGTAGATCAAGTGGAACACAGGGGAAGAATATGGTTGTTGGCATTACACACAAGGGTTTAACATTTAAACCTCACACGTACATTAATCACTACACAAATGGAGAATTAGCTGCATCAGCTGCTACTACTTTGGCTGTCCTATTGTCAGAAGAAACCCATGAACCTGATCAACACAAGTTTAGTAATGCCAAAAAAGCTGCCTCAAGTAACATTTTGCTACAGGTGAAAGCATTTTCCTTAGTAGCCTCGAGTTTCTTCTGGCCAAGTCCTGATAAGAAGGAAATCACCAGGGAAAGGTGTGGTTGGTGTCATTCTTGCAAACTCACATCAGCAAGTAGGAGAGGATGCATGTTAAATGCAGCTGTAACAGGGGCCACCAAAAGTGCTGTGAAAATCTTTGGTGGCCTTTTTCCTCTAAAGAACGGTGAGGGGGTGCTTTCTAGTATAGCAGCATATATACTATACCTCGAGGAAAGCTTACGTGGTCTCATTGCGGGGCCGTTTCCCAGTGAGAGTCTTAGGAACCAGTGGCGTAAGAAGATAGAGGAGGCCTCAACATGCAAAGCGATGAAAGTTCTCTTGCTTGAAGTAAGTGATTTTTTACCTGTCTAAAACATTTCTGTTCTTATCCACTTTCTTTTGCTATTAAATATGTGTACAGTTCTTATCATCTGCTGTGTTCAGATTTGATATTTTCAACGATATAGCTATATGTTAACATTCTATGTTTTGTCAATATCTTTATTGTGTTTTCATCTGCATGATATGGTTCATTATGCTTGTTTGCAGCTTGAGGAAAATATTTGCAGTATTGCTCTGTCAAGTGATTGGCTTAAACAAATGGATGATTGGTTGATAGAACATTCTATTTTTCAAAGCGTTAGAGTTACTGTTGGAGCCGCACAGAAACGTGGACCTGGAAAGAGGAGGCAGAGGAACCAGGCTGAAGCCACAGGAGAGGGTTCTAATGATGATAGGTTCACTTGGTGGCGAGGAGGGATATTATCAAAAGTTATACTCCTGAAGGCAGTCTTGTTGAAGGCAATGTTAAGGAAAGCAGCTTGGCAAGGTAACCTTGTCTAGCTGAGTTTTCTGTGCTTGTGGTTTTACAGTTCTCATGTTTTGTTATTGTCTTACTTTTTTGATATCTCAACCGGGATATCCTATATGATTTCACTCTCGGGATGATGCTAAGTTGTTTTTTCTTTCATTAGGTGGTCTGAAAAGATTGCCTGAATTTAATTATGGTGATGGTTCTTACATTCCTAAAAGAAGCAGGCGATCTATTTGGAAAGCTGCAGTTGAAAGTAGCAAAAACATTTCTCAGCTTGCTCTTCAGGTGTGTCTTCTATCATCAATGGTTTTTCAAATGCTTGTCTTTCTATGTTTATTTGCTGTTCCCCTGAAACTCAACTGACTCTGGGCCAGGTTAGATACCTTGACATGAATATAAGATGGAGTGAACTTGTACGCCCAGAGCAAAACGTGCAAGATGTTAAAGGTCTAGAGACAGAGGCCACTGTTTTTAGGAACGCTAGTATATGTGACAAAAAGATTATAGATAGCAAGATTAGATATGGAGTTGCCTTTGGAAATCAGAAGCATCTTCCATCTCGTGTCATGAAGAATGTCATCGAAGTCGAGAAAACTGATGATGGGAACGAAAAGTTTTGGTTTGCTGAAGCACGCGTTCCCTTATATCTGACCAAAGAATATGAAGAAAGTTTGCGTAGAGTCCATGTGCCCTTTATCAAGAAGCCATCAAAAAGATTATCAAAGCTACAGAGAAAGCAACTCAAAGCTCCTCGAGCAAACATATTTTCTTATCTAGCCTCTAGGACGGACAACACGGAGAAGTGCTCTTGTGCGTCATGCCATCTTGATGCTTTATTGAGGTATCTTCTTTAGCGCTCTTCGCCTTTAGGGTATATTATAAAAGTGTCTTGCGTACATCATTAACTTTTGTTCCTGTTCCCCACATGTCTACAGGGATGCAACAACATGCAGTTCTTGCCAAGGTAAATTACAACATATACCTGAAAGAGATTCAGTTTTGTTCCCTCTTTTGCATTTGGGGTCGTTTTTGATTCCCTACCTTTTGAGGAAGATGCTTTGTTGAAGAATTGGTTATGATTTAAGTGTGGAATCCTTTTTTTTTTTGCCTCTCAGGTTTCTGTCACAAGGAATGTACTACGATGAGTACACAACACACAGCTGGAAAGGTTGAAACTCTGGTAAACTGCAAACGGTGCTACCTTGCAAGAGCTCGTTCACTAATCAATATCAATCACAGACATCCAACAACACCCACTGTCCGGATCAATGGACAAAATCAAAACGCAGTCAGTCCAATCGTTAAGACACATATTAAGCCTCTTATTCAACATTTACCATCTTCCAACACACGAGACAAGGCTTCAGGAGTTAAACAAATTACTCCTGCTTCTAATATGGCAGCCAAGAGTGAACACAAGACATTGTCTTGGGGAGTCATATGGAGGAAGAAGAACTCGGAAGACACAGGTGTTAGCTTCAGACGTCAAAATGTTGTGTTGGCTGCACAATCTGATCAGCCGAATCCTGGACCAGTTTGTTGGATATGCAAACTGCCGTATAATCCTGGTCAAACATATATTCACTGTACAAGTTGTGACAGTAAGAACAGTTCTGAATTTTATACTAAGTGTAACTATTTGTGATTCTTACAAATCTAATCCTAGTATCTGTATGCAGAGTGGTACCACACTGAAGCTATTAAGCTGGAAGAGTCGAAAATTCCTGACGTTACTGGGTTCAAGTGTTGTAGATGCCGTCGTATACGAGCACCTGATTGCCCTTTCATGGATCCCAAACTCAAGGAAGAGAGACAGAAGAGAAATGCATTCTTCCAGCGCCAAAGACATAAGAAAGGAAATACCGGAATGGAGTCTGATTCTGAAATAATGTCTGAACCAAGAGACTCGGTACCCTCTACTCCCTCCTTTCCTCTGGAAGATGCGTTTGTTCCAGAGAGTGATCGTCTTGTGGCTTCAGGCTCAAAAGTTGAACAAACTACACCTAAGGATCTGTATGTTGAATGGAATGGCGATGGTTCTGTACCTGGACCATGGAAGCTACAAGTTAGGAGACAAGTGAATCATGAAGACACAGAAGGGAACACCAATATTTCTTATATCGACTTTTCAACACATTTCGAATCAGTGCCTTGTGTGAAACCAGAAATAGAGCCAACATTGCCTGTCATGGAATGTAATGCATGTTTCAGCAACAATATGGTTGAAGGCGAGCTAATGTTTGGCTACCAAGACATGGAATACGAACCCCAAACCTATTTCTCTCTGACTGAGTTGCTTACAGCAGATGATAGTGGCCAGTTCAATGGATATGGCTATGACAAGGATGCTTCAGGAAACACGGGGAATCCAAACCCTCAGGTTGAGAGAATGGGACAGTGGAGAGAATATCTCAATGACAATACAAAACCATGTCAGATATGTATGCATGTGGAGCCTGGGGGTGATCTCACATGTCAGACTTGTAATATAACAATACATTCCCACTGCTCTCCATGGGAGGATGAATCTACTTGCACCAGAGGTTACTGGAGATGCGGTCCCTGTCGTGAGTGGATGTAGCGTTCCCTAAGTTAAGCTATCACTTAATTTTTTTTTGTTATTTTCTAAGTCTGGCTGCTTCTTGAAATATTTGGTGAATACTAGGAACATGTATTGAAAAAGAAGTAATTAAATTCACATGAAGGTAAAGAAAAAGTCTTCTTGCAGTGGTATAAGACTAGCTCATATTTTTTTGTTGTTGGTTCTATACCTGTTCTACTGGCCTTAAAAGTTAGTTAAACGATTGTAGCTTTCTATCACTATATACACTGAAGTTTCCAAAACCTCACATAAATGATCATGGAGAAACAAATTTGAATATATATATATATATATATAGGAACAAAAATACAGTTTTATACAATCACAGTGCTGCTCACTATCTTAAGATATTCTCAATCCCACCTTTTTATATTACTATTTTCTTGCATAACATATCGAAAATATTTTATCTTTTTTGTATGTTTTTAATTTTATATTTAAATACTATTATTTATTGATGTTTAATAAGTCCACCACATGGAGGCGTTTGGCCTGTCCGATGTAAAAATAGAAACCTTTCACGATGCAGTGGAAACCGTTACTGATGATTTCGTAACGTGCGTTGGAAGATAAGCTGAGGAACACAACTGGTCAAGAAGAAAACAAGACACAAGAGAGAGTTGTGTGTGTAATCAACTTTCACTTGGTTGTCTCTGAGTGATCCGCATACTATTATAAGAAACTGGAATCTAGTATCGCTGAGTTTGAAAACGAGTATAGCGAGATTATCATAGGTACATTGTTGTAATCAATAAATTAGTTATGATACTAGATCGTTATTAGATACTAATTTTTTATAGCAATATATTTGAATAAACAAAAATAATTTCAAAATCTTAGTGATGGATAATCCAGTATAAAACAACCAGAAACAAAACTTTAGGACCAAGCTACCTACTTGCTAAACACGAAACACATAGTGAACCATATACTTCAAAGCCGTCACCAATCCCATCAAAGAACTCTCACCCAAATCACCAGTGGACGAACTAGGGTTTACTACTTCATGCTCCACCGGAGATGAATCTATCCCCTTCTCCCACAAGAAAGCACCGATAGCAAACTGTTTCTTGCAAGACAAGTCACCAAGATTTGTAGGCAGACCATATAGTTTAAGAAGTCGATCAAGTTCTTCCTCCGACATAGCCTCGTACTCTTCCTTCGTGAAGCTTGGGTAGTGAACAGGCATTTGGAACGATGACCAAGTAGCAACCTCTCTGTCCAACTGATCACGGCGGTGTGGAGCTAATGGTTTCTTCACGACATCATCTGAGTTTGTGTTGGAGATAGTTTGTAGTTTGTCGCCGAAGATGAGAGTAAGCTGTGAAACCCTTGCCATTGTTGCGTTATGAAAACAGTAATACGAATAAGTTATTAAAGCCGCAATATATAGAGATTATGTAAATGAGATAAATGGAAATTTTCCTTTTTACACTAAATAAAAAAATGGAAAAACGTTTTAGTTTTCCTATTTTAATGATACAAAACGTCATTATTATTACATAAGGAAATTGGAAAGTCTTTGTACCGGTCCGGTCCAGATGATGAACCAGATTCTTTTCTCTAGCTCTCTTGGTAAATAACCTAATCACAGACGACATTTGATAACAAGCTAAGGCTGGCTTGCATACCGGTTCGTAAGAAAACCGAGCCGGTTTAACTACTGGACGCCGGATAATTTAGCCCAATCAACAAACTGCATACCGCCATATACATTGTTAGCAAACCGGACTCCAACCGTAAACGCCATGGCGACCACGGGGATGCGTTTAGCTGCTGTAGAACCTTCCACGACGCGTTCAAGTCCGTTGATGATTTGATAACGTGCGTTGGAAGATAAGCCAAGGAACACACCTGATCAAGAATCCAAGAGAGTGAAGCCTTTGTAAGGAAGCAACAATGTACAGAGACAACTTAACGCTTGTCTATGAGTTCCAAAACTAAGTTACTGTCTTCACAGAAGTGGAAGCTAATATTACAAATAACAGGAACAATAATTGATTCTTGTGCATCAATCAATGTCATTCAGGTTCTTTACTTTCTAAGAAACTAAACCCGTTTAAGGAACTTATGAATGATATATGAAGTAAGAGATAGTTAGTAGGCCTTACCCCAGAGAGCTGCACTTTCGAATAGAGGTGGAACAGGGACGTCTTCTTCCGATTTCTTTATACTCCTATATTGACATAGAAGCCAGACCAGTGTCTACATCACATCATATAAAACAAGAAAGTTTCATTTCATGATTGAGAAATAATGAAAGGATACCGTTTTGCCGTCATGATGAGATTTGCAATTCCCTGACCAATGAGACCACAGCCGAATCCAACAGACCCATACAAGAGGCCCTAGATAAAACCACACCGGTTAGTAAAACCAAATGCATGGAAGATTCACAAAAAAACATTACTGCTCCATACCTTGTAGAAGAAAGTTGCAAAGCGCTGGTTAACCGAGAATTTACAACCCGGTCTTTCAGCTTCAAAAACACTTCATAAGCACAAAAACAAAACCGTATAAGTAACATCTTAACCCACTTGACCATTACATGAAGCCAAAAGTGCAGAGAGAGAGAGAGAGACAATGATACTCTCACTTACCTGCTAGGAAGGGCTGCACAAGAACGTCTAAGTCCTTTAAATAAACCTGTAGATGATGCCACAGATGTCTTCCCAATACGAGCATAAGGAGCCAAAAGTCCAACCAAAGCAACATCAACCACAAGACCAACCAAAAGATCAGCAGCATACAACTCAAACTCAGACCAGAAATCTTCCCCTCTCTTCTGCACTTCTGCAAAAGTTGCACAGCAAGAGTCTATTGCTATCTGCATCATCATTAAACCCACAAACCAAGTCACATTCTTGACACAATCCTAAAGCTATGATCTTTGGACAAACCTCGGTTCCAACTTTGAAGAGAAACGAAGGATCTGCAAGCATTCTGTTTCGAAGCATCGAGCATGTCCTCATTAGAAACCCAAGCGGCCAAACAGATCCCTGTCAAAACATAAACTCATCATAATCTAATCTTACAATACATCTTTATCTTCCAAAAGAACCAAACCTGTAGATCGAGATAACGAAGAAGAAACAGTTTCCTAATCCCAACAGACTTAGCCGCCTCCAACATATTCTCTGGTAATGCAATCCCTCTCCGCTCCGTCTCTTTCATCACTTCGTCGAACTTCAGTAACGGACCAAACTCCTTCTCCTCAGCTTCATCCTCCTCCTCCTCTCCATCATCATCTCCGCCGTCTCCTCCGCCTCCGTTGTTAACACTATCCCCATTTCCACCGTAATCTCCGCCGCCGCCGTCGTCATCGAGCTCCAAGTCGCTAAAGGTCTCATCTTTCGATCCGGTATACGGCCATTCCGGCACCGATCTGCCGCCGGAGATTCCCACGCATCGAGTTCTCAGTTTCGGAGAAGACAGCTCGGAGCTCCAATGGATCCGTCTTGATTCGAAACCACGGAAATAAGTCGACTCGAATTCAAACGTTCGAAGGGCTCTGCACTGATCTAGCCGCGCAACAGTGTTGAATACATCGTTTGAAAGGTGGGAGCTTTTTAAGGATAGAGACATTTATGATTGATCTTGGAGTAAAGAGGAAGAAGAAGAAGAAGGCGGAGTGATGTTGTAATGATATGTGATCAACAAGGTGTTACAAGTGGCGTCACGGTAATGGTCAAACATGTCTTCAACCTCGAACAACCGTGAACTTGGTTCTTTTACACGTTAAACGTTTTTATTAGTATTAAGTTTTAGATGAATTTTAGAATAAACACATAAGTTTTTTCTTTAATGTGTTGGTTTTCTGAACTCAAATCCCTGGTTAAGGCCCTGATTAATTTGAAGACATTAGTTGTTGGAGTCGAGTTTCATCCGACTTAGACCCAATCCGAAGTTTCAATCTAAACATGATAAAATTGAATCGAAGCGAATAAAATGCCCACGAAGATCAAGGCACATCATGAGCTCAGAAAGTCCATACACATCGAACTCGGCAGGTTAAGGAAAAACGGAAAGAAGTCAAAAACATTAAAACACCGTAAAAATGTTCATGCCAGAAATTATACCACCGTTACAGTTCGAAGAATTATAAAAGAAGAAGGAGAAGCAAAGAAAAGGGATCCGAATTCTTCCATTAGGAAACTATAGTCTAATTACATTCTTATTCTTTTGTTCTCGAGCACTCTTTGTGTTATGTTGTATTCATCGCCCACTTTTTATCAAACTAGGTGTGTTGCCCGCACATGCGGACATAAAGATTTTATAAAATTATTAATTATTATTTTATATTTCTGTTTGAATTTTTTTATGTAAAAAAATTAATGTATACTATATTGATTATTGATTAAATAGTCTTAGAATTCACTCAATTATATAAAATTAATAATTTTATTTGATTAATATTTAGTTATGTGTTTTTTTCTTTTCTGTTTTTATTTTTATTTTAACTTTTTATTTAAATATTTTTTGGATAACAACACAATATATATGTATATCAGAATTATCTTTTTATTTTAAACAACTTTTATATTTTGGATAATTCTTATTATTATTAATTTTAATCATTTATCTGATAAAAATAAATTAAATTCGTTTTTGTTTTTGAATAATTTATAAATTTAAACAACTTTTATATTTTGAATAATATTTATTATTATTAATTTTAATCATTTATCTGATAAAAATAAATTAAATTCGTTTTTGTTTTTGAATAATTTATAAATTTTATTCATTAAGGGCATAAACGATATTAACCGCTCTAACTTTTAACGTGAGAGCTCCGTTGCGAAAAATCACTTCGCAAATAATAGTATAGATCATCAATAGAACATATGTTTTCAATAGTTAATCATACCTTAGCTTTTCCCATTTTCTTTTATTTGTCAATTAAGTTTGCTCAAACGTAAATTTTATTTCTGAGTGGATTTTAGGATTCATTAACATTGATATTAAACCGAAAAATAGCTAAACCAGAGAGAGTTGGTGCAAGTTAATTACAGGTCGGTTTTGATTGTTTGTTACAACTTACAAATGTTGAAACATAACAAAGCTATAGGAGGAGGCACGCGTGTGTGATAATCTTTCCGATCGATACGTAGTCGCACATGCTGATCTAAACTCGTAAACATCAAGTGTCACTATCTTCTTCGTTTTGTCACTTTTCTCTAGTGATTTGACTTTAATTAAATTGTATCCTTTTTTATGATGATAAAAACCAACTTCCAAAAATAAAACTTCATTCAAGAAAAAAAAGAGTTAAACATTGCTTTAAAAGCTCATATCACTCTCTTCTTCGTCGATTGTTTGTTCGTTCACAGTCCTTTACTAACTAGAAAACTTGACAAAAACTAACCCAAGATCTTAAAACAAACTGAACAAATATTTCCCAGGAATTAATCTTTTCTAACAAACTCAGATCATAATCAAGTAATTAACGATCAAATTGAATGGAAGAAACTAATGAACCATGAACCAGTGAATAATAATAATAAAGTACTACCTCCGTTTCAATTTAGTTGTCGTTGTAGAGAAATTTTTTTGTTTCAAAATAAGTGTCGTTTTATAATTTCAATGCAAAATTTATTAGTTTTATCTGTTATTATATTTTTCTATTGGTTGAAATGTGGTTAAGTGTATAGATAATTGTGTTTTTATCTAGAAAATATGTAAATTAAATGGTTTCTTAATGTGCGTGTAAAACTCTAGAACGACAAGTAAAACGAAACGGAGGGAGTACTTTACAAAAACCTAATATTATCAATGTGACCTGGATAACATGACATCAGACAGTTTATACGTCTTAGATCATCATCCTCAATTCCTAGGATCTGGACTCTTCTTATACTCCCTTTATTAAAATCATAATAACAAGCATAAAAAGGCTTAGATGACGGTAACCATGGATTAAACACTATAACGCCATGTTCATTGCGGGGCTCTTAAGTGGGGTTCTTAACTTTTGATTTTTCATTTTTCCGTTTTTTTTTTTTTTTTTTACTTTACGGCTAAGAACCGGCTTTTAAAACTCTTATTTAAGAGTCGGTTCTTAGTTTTTCTTAGTTAAAAACTAAGAACCGGCTCTTAACAAAAGTTAAGAACCCCACCTAAGAATCCTGCAATAAACATGCCCTCGCCCGTATGATTCATTCCTTCTGACACTACGTGAAGCCCAAGTAGATCTTTCCACGTAGAAGGTAAGTCACACTTCATGCTCGACCATTCTTGTTTCTCAGCATCCTCAAGAACCCACAACGTCATCGAATTTTCCGCGTAAAAATAATCTGCACCGCCCAATTTTCCCTTGTAATTTATAAGACCTGAATGGTATGATGTCGAGAAGTGTGACTCTTCGGGTGTTTCAATAAACTCAATCTTCTCAGTTCTAACGTCGAACCTAACTATCCTTGACTCACCAGCTCCGTAGTATAGAGCACCATCAATGCATACCTGTCCCAAGAAGGCACTTTGGTAATCATCTCCGGTCGGGTTCTCGATCTTTCTCCACTCTTGTTTCTCATCATGAGATGAACTCAAAGTGCAAACCAAATGCTCTTGTTGGATATCTTGGCTTTCAGGGGTTAACAACATCACACATAACACCTTGTATTGATCTTCGACTGGATCATACCCAAGACGTGCGTTCATGTTTCTTTCTTTGGGTGTAACGTCTGGCAATTTCACAATTTGTCTAGTGGTGGGATTATAAACGGTGATGGTATTATAAACACCATGTCTGAAGCAGACAAAACCGTTGATAGAACCAGAGGTCAAGTAGTACACGGGTTCCGAGACCCTCATGTCGTATCTGGCCATGACTGTGGAGGGTTTGTCATCATCGTTTTTGTTGTATTCAGGAGCCGAGAAGATGAAATAGTCTCTGGATTCTAAGCGACCATAGAGTAGAAGGAGACGTGGCCGAGTCTTTGACCTAGTCTGGAACGAGTGGACAAAACTTTTGCTGCGGATGGTAGAGAACCATAGCTTCGACACGGTTTGGAATCGTAAGAGTGATTTCGCAGGAAGTAGAGAGAGTATCTCGATGATGAGATCGAAAGGAATGGTTGTCGTTGTTGTGTTGTTTCCGGCATGATCTAGGTCAAGTGGTTGTCGTGAGAGAGATGGTTGTGGATCTTCCATGGCTGCTTGCTTGGTGGTGAATTCCAAAACCCTAAAATAAATAACGTAATATCAATATCACTTGGAATAATTTATAATCGCAACTTGATAATTACAAAATTAACTTTAATAAATTTTAGCAGTTTTTGTTATATCTAAAATTTGTGATTTTACAGAAGGAAATTATTTGATATAAATCCCAGTTTCATAAATTTCATCACGTAGGATATTTTTCTTTCAGACTATATTTCTTTTCACATTCTTTTTTTGTTTTAATATATTTTTCTTGGGTAATAAATAATATGAAACTTGCGTTATAATCTTCAGGTCCTTGAATAAACCCAATCTTCTCGATATCCTTGTATGACAAACTCCATAGTATACAACACCATCGATGCAAACCTCTCCTCAGACAGAGAGATTAATTAGAGTTAAACATTGCTTAAAAAGCTCATATCACTCTTCTTCGTCTATTGTTTTTTTGTTTTCTATCCATTACTAACTAGAAAACTTGACAAAAACCAACCCAATATCTTAAAACAAACAGAAAAAATATTTTAAAGGAATTTAATCGTTTCTATCATAATCAAGTAACGATCAAACTGAATGGAAGAAACTAATAAACCAGTGAATAATAATAAAGAAAATCCTCACAAGAATCTAATATTCTCAATGTGACCTGGATAACAGAACAGCTCATTAACCCCATGGATACGTCTGAAATCACCATCCTTCAGTCCTGTGATCTTGACTTTTCTTATGCTCTTTTTATTAAAATCATAATAACAAACATAAAAAGGCTCAGATGATAAACATGGATGAAACACAATAAGCTCGCCCGTATGGATCACGCCTTGAGACACTACGTTAGCTGCAAATAAATCTTTCCATTTAGAAGATATGGCAAACGTCATGCTCGACCATTCCTGCTTCTCAGCATCCTCAAGAATCCACAATGTCATCTTTGTGCGAAAATAATCTACACCACCCAATTTTCCCTTGTAATTTATAAGAGTGGACTCATGTATTGTAAACATAGATGACTCCTTGGGTGTTCTAATAAAATCAATCTTCTCAGATCTAACATCAAACCTAACTATTCTTGACTGCCCAATTCTGTAGTACAGAGCACCATCAATGCATATCTGTCCGAACGAGACAGAGTGGTAATTATCTCCGGTCGGGTTCTCGATCTTTCTCCACTCTTGTCTCTGAGATGAACTCACAGTGCAAACGTAATGCTCCTGTTTCATATCTTGTCTTTCAGAACCGAACACCATCATCACACATAACACCTTGTACTGATCTTCGACTGGATCGTATCCAAGACGTGCGTCCATGTATCCTCCGTTGACTGTAACGTCTGGCAATTTCACAATTTGTCTAGTGGTGGGATTACAAACGGTGATAGTATTACAAACATCATCTTTTAAGCAGACAAAGCCGTTGACAGAACCACAGGTCACGCTGTCTTCGGAATACGAGATCGTCATGTCGTGTCTTGCCAGGACACTGGAGGATTTATCATCGTTGTTGTTGTTGCTGTCGTGTTCAGGAGCCGAGAAGAGGAAATTCTCCTCGGAATTTTGGAGATAGAACGTGAAAAGGAGACGAGGCCAAGTCTTTGACCTAGTCAGGAACAAGTCAGCTAAAGTTTTGCTGCGGATGGTAGAGAACCATAGCTTCGACACGGTTTGGAATCGTACGAGTGATTTCGCAGGAAGTAGAGAGAGTATTTCGATGATGACATCTAAAGCAATGGTTGTTGTTGTGCTGTTTCGGACATGATCTAGGTCAAGTCGTTGTCGTAAGGGAGATGGTTGTGGATCTTCCATGGCTGCTGGGTGGTGAATTCCAAAACCCTAGCTAGATAAAATAAAAATAAAACAATAGTATTAGCTAAAATAAAATAACATATATATCTATATATATAACTTATCAATATATATATATATATACACATATTGAAAACAGGAAGATTCACAAAATATAGAAGAATAAGATTCACAAAATAAGGATAATTCTACTTAATTTTTAGGCCTATTTAGCTTTTATCTATTTCTAGAAAATAACAAGTATTTTTTTATGACCAACACGTGGTGCCTGAGTTTATTTTTTAATTTATTTGAATTCTGATCATTGACTATTTTTTTTCTTTTCCTTTTTTTTTGAGAATTCAATGAATATTTATTTGAATGGTATGCTCGAAAGTCGAAAGCCGGGTTCCCTATAGACTAAAGTGCATACTCTAGAGTTCTCAATACTCGATAAAATTTTAGTGTATTATAGAGAAGATTACTACAGAATAGAACATGTACCTTATCTTGTGTTTTACAGTTTCGGGGAATAATGAGAAAGACGTATTAAGAACAATTAAACGATCAAAATTAACTAGGTTCTTCTAGGTGGTCTTATCTTCTATGCTAAATACTGATTTGATTCTGGTGCATCACTAGATTTTGATTTTCATATGCGCTTAGAAAACGCAGATTAATTTTGTTAATACAATTTTGTATAAGATAGTGTATAGGTTTGGACATATTTATCTGAAATAGCTCATCGAAGCGTGCCAAACTATAAAAAATGAAACCAAAATTATACTGAATCTTATAAATAAACGAGCATATTATATATTTCTAGAATCGAAAAGTTGAAATTGAACCGAAAACTAAATGGGTACCAAAATTTTTAAAATGAAAATTAATTACTTATAAATATTAACTATATTTGATTTCTAAATAATCAAATATCCTTAAATATTAGTTATAAACTGAATTATCCAAAAAAATAATTCAAATTCTTTTGCCCAAATATTAAAATTTATCCAAAGTATTCAATATTTTTTATCTGAACAGTCTGAATTACTTGATTTAAGCTGAAAACCATGAATTATCTGATATTTTTATCTATAAATATGAAATTCCTGAAAAACTAGAGTCGGACCATAATTAAATTGGAATCAATTTTTTTGGAATTAAAATATAAACAACGCTTTAATATCCGATTTGGACCCGCGATCGAACCTATAAGCTCGATGGTTGTATATAATCCGGACTAGCTTATGTTATTCATGTAGCATTATATCAGAGGTTCTATCAACTGATATGTTTTCACAAAATTCAGTTTTAATGAAAACCTATTAATTAAAATCTGATAAAACCCAAAACTCACCATTAACATGTGAACCGACACTTGTTGATCCAGCAAAATCCCTGAACCTTTTTATAATATTGTTTTAAAAATTAATTAAAATTTTCATATACTTTATAATAGTACATAAAACTAAACAAGCTATTTGATTTATCATATAAAGTAAATGCATTGTATTTAAAATATGCATGTTAATTTAAAGGTTTGTATGATCAATACTATTGCAATTTTAATGTATACTAGAGTGTTTTTCCGCGCTTCGCGCGAATTGTTTACTTTTATTTTTGATACATTTTAAAAATTATCTAGGTAATCAAAATATTAAACTTAGTTAATAATATTTTTTTGTTTAAATAAATTATAATAATAAAATTTGGATAAATAAAAATATAAAATTTCCAGAAAATATATAAAATAATTTGATATAATGATACATTTTATTATTTTGTATTATATTTTAATTTTACATATTAATTATATATTTTTTTAGAGTTGTCATATACCATAACGGAAAAATAGTTATACCTGTTGATAGAATAGAAATCGTACAATTATATATTCAAGTGCACACTTGCATACCTTTGGCAAGCCTTTTAGCCAAATAAAATAAATATATGAACTAACAATTATCAATTATTTTGTTGTCCTATGATTGTTTCACTGTAATTCATAAATTCAAAGTTTCTCTAAGTTTAATATAATTTTTCTATAAACTCACTGACAACTAAACCTATCAGCCATCATCCAACATAATTTATTAGGTAGACGAAATGAAAACCTTTCAATAAGATGAAAACCTTTCAATAAGATGCAGCTTAGAGCATTTTTGCCTCCATTCCATAGTTTACTTTGTTTTACTCAATTTTTTTGATTAAGAGTAATATTTTATTTTTTGTTCATTTTTCAATTTTTTATTTTATTTTATATTAAATTATGGAATGAAAATGGAAATGCTTTTAGACATCATAATCTATTTTAACATATTTTCTTGTAGGTTGTTTAATTACCGCGCTACGCGCGGATATATATTTTGATTTATATTTTGTTTTTGACAATTAGAAGAATTTTTTTTCTCTAAATAAAATATTTTCCATAAATATATAATGTAATGTTTGATCAAAATGCAAATATTTTATTATTTAAAAACAAAAAATATATGAAAAAGTAGATTGAAGTTTGTTTTTATATTTTTCTTGAACTCCACCTAACTCCTATGTGGATTAATGAAATATTACTTTTAATTCTAATTTTGCTTTTAATTTTCCTTTAAAGCTTATAATAATATATATACGTTTATTTGTAATTTTTGAAAATGTTATATTATGATAATTTATCTATTTTTATATATTGACAAATGTAAAATTTAGAATATATTCATGTAAAATTTATAGTTAAAAATTATTTTATTGTGACATATTTTAAGTGATTGTTTAAATACTTCATACTTACTATGTGTATATTTAATATTATTTCAAATTCAAATTTGTGAAGTATCGTTTTATTTATATTGAGCTGAGTTAAAAGATTTATGTATTGTAATTTCATAAAATATTATAGTTATTTCACAGATGGCTTAACACCAATCAACAACAACTTGATACTATACAAAATTATAATGAAGATTAAGACTGTAAAAAAATAAATAACTTAATGTGGTTATTCATACCACTGTTTTTGAAATTACATGAAGCCTTTGTGCCTAAACGTTGCTTGCTATTTGGAAGGTAGATTTTTCCAATCTTCGATACAAAATAAATAAGTACAGAAGTTTGCTAGACAAAGTAGTGTTAGTAGAAAGGAAGCTCAAATTTATTATAGGAATTTAAGAACTATTTGGTCAGTAGTTCGAACATCTCTTTCCCACCTTGACTTTGTTCTGCCAAGTATTATTTTGCATTCCTATGTCGCAGAAAATTTTATCATCCGCAAAAGATTAGTCAGCCTCTGTAAATAATTAGATTAATTATTAATTTCATACTATCAATATTAGAACATATTGAAGTGCAACACAGTGGCATGTATATAAGCCAAAAACAACCTATCAAATAAACAAACCAAATCAACTTTAGTTCAACCAAAAACAAAACAATATATGTAATTCTTTTAAGAATAAGTATATTATAATAATAACTAAAGTGAGTTTGCGTGTCCATCTGGTATTTTTAATCCAATATGAGCAAACCAAAATTAAGGAAAATGGAGCCAAACCAAAATTTACTTAGTTACAGTTGTAGAAAAGTGAATGTTAATGTCTGAAAAATGTTAAAAATGGAGTTCAGATGGTAGGTAAAGTAAGTTTGAAATTGATTAGCAAAGAGAAATATTACTGTGTCCGAGTTATGTAGATCGAAAGTACACTCATTGGAGATTCTTTACTTGTGGCCAATGAGTAGTCAGCCAAATAAAAAAAGAGACACAATCAAATGGATCTAGTCAAACAACATAAGAAACACAAATAGATAAAATTATATGTGGATATCTTGCTTGCTTTAGATTATAGGCATAATAGATTTGGGCTCAAGGGTGCCGGAAATATCATCAAATACCAAATATGGTAAATGATGGAAGATTATTAAACTTAGCGTAGTATCTAAACGTTACGGTTAATATCTAACTAAAAACACTTGTCGCTGAATTCTATCCCTTTTATGTAGGCTTGGGCGTTTGGATTTTCGATTCGGATTCGGATTGGTTCTTTTCGGGTCCAGATCTTTTGGGTCATAGAGTTTTAGATCTAATAGGTACTTGTAAATTTTCGGTTCGAGTCGGTGCTTCTCGGGTCCGAGTCGGTTCAGATATATAATTAAAATACCTATAAAATATTCGTAATATTCGGATCCGTTTCCGGTCTGTGTCGGGTTCGGGTATTTAGGATATGAAAAAGATACGAAATAGCCAAGTTTCATCAAATTTAGTCAAAATTTGTCATATATATTTATATTTTTACAAAATAACTTAAAATAAACTATTAATAACTAAAATGAAAAATTAAACTTTAAATTTACATTTGAAATTTTATATTATTTGAAAATGCTATAGAAATAATAACAAAGATTGTTAACAAAAATATATTTAAACTAAAACATAAAATAAAGTATAGAAAACAGAATACACAAAATCATAGTTTTGGATATTTATGTTATTAAGTCGGGTATGAATTGGTTCTTATCGGGTCGGGTCTATTCGGATTGGTTATTTTTGGTTCTGAGTCTATTCGGGCGGTTCTTTTGGGTAAAAAAAAAACTCTTGGACCCAATAGATACTTCTAAAATTTTGGTTCAGTTTCTGGTCAGGTATTTTTGGACCGGTTCGGGTTTTCGGGTCCGGGGTAAATTGCTCAGGCCTACTTTTGTGGTGTAAACCCAAGAAAGCCCTTATTTTAACCATGTGTTCAAAGACCATATATCATCAAGGAGACTGAAACTTAAAAGGGTTTAGGTTGTGAATACATCGATCGAAAACACACCTGATAACCTTGCCATGGCAACATTCCCAGCATCAGAAATATTAATGTATACATCCGATGACTCTAGATCATCCCTCCGGCTTCTAGTACAACCAAGATGTGCATGACATCTTGCATACCTTATTGTTCCTCTGCATATGAAGCAAAATAAAGATGGAAGGAATATTTGTCCCAAAAAAATTAAAAGTAAGAAATATATATACATATATAGAGTGAGTATTTATACAGAAAGTAGGAAATAACATGCAGCAATCAACAATACTTGAAGACATCCGGTCTTTGAGCATATTCAGCATGCTGGCCAGAGTTTGAATTCTTTCCATCTTGATGCTTAAATAAATGATTGTATATCTTAATAAGAATACAAATATTTCACAAAACTTGGCAGAGATAAAAGAGAGAAAAATAAGTTGATAAAGACTACATATGAAGATGTCTGTAAACATATTGTAGAAACCCACCCAAACCAAAATCGAGAAGGTATAGTTTCCTCTCGTCTGCTATTCCATGCTGACCAAGTAAAACGAATTGTAGTTTCATATCTCCATGCAAAAACGTTTCATATAGGGAATGAGGATGGGATGAAAGTCAGCTCAATGATACCGAAGCTTGGCTGTAAAATGATTTTTTTGTTTGAAATTAATTGAACTATTTGCTATAAAAAGTTGGAAAGAACAACAAATTTCACTAACCTTTCATACATAGGCTTTCAAGAATAGACATCACCTCCACTGCAACGCAAGCTACCGTATTTGGAGACATCCTACCACATAAGATAATAAATTTAGGATATATGCATGAGAAGTTATGGTATGAACATAAATCATGATCAAATTGCTTACGATTGAGCTAGAGAGTTCCAAACATCCTAGAGGCTAGGACCAAGCATGTCTATGACCTGAAATAATTATAAATCTTTCTTCATAAAAGATACCTTATCAATCACAACATATAGTACCAGGCTCATACTTGAAGCTTGCCAAGTGTAAAAGACATGAGCATGTATTATTGCTTCTTTGTTTTCGCCTGATGTATGTAGATTACATCTTTTGCAACCTTTAATAACATAACATAGGTTAAATTCTGCAGCAGTTCCGTTGAATTTCGGAATTTCAACCCATTCCCCCAAAGCATAGATGTTAGAAGAAAGTCTGTTCAATGATACTTACCATGAACTTTTGTTGATCAGGAACTATTCCAATTTTGGTTTTTCCAGTTCTGATGTATTGGCATGCACCTTAAGCCAATCTCTTGGAGCCAGTTTGCTGTGCCAAACCTGATTATCATAGCAGACAACTTACCTAATTTAGTTCAAGTTTATTTCTTGTTCAAGATCAGAAAAAAAAAATGAGACTACAAATCTACGACACATGCTCATAGAAAATCGTCATTAATTTTAGCAGCCTCCATGATTCAACCCAATGCTTTCTGATATGCATTAGAAAATTATGTCTACTGCATAGTCAAGAAAGGTATCTCAAAATGCAAATATGAAACACAATACTTGAGTCTTTCGTACATTTAAAACAAAATCAAAGTAATATATGTGAAAAGTTATTACTTTTGCTTCGAGGGAGATAGAATAATATCTTTGGAGTTGCTTCTGCATAGACAAAACTCTGGTCTTCAGTGTACACTTGGCACCTCCAACAAAGAAGAAACACTATTTTGTATGATAAGAACTTTCTATATAAAATCTATAGCTTACCAATGGATATGTGATACAAAATTCTCATCTGGGGTTGCTTATCATGTAATATACACATAAAAAAAAAGCATACTATCCAATCGCTCAAATATAAACGTACCTATGCTTGAATTATGTCGAATAGTTTTCCATACTATCCATTTACATCATATGGCACATAAGCAGGATCCTCCTTGGCCACAAAGTTATGTATTCTTCGTAAGTATATAAAATCTTGAAGAATAAAAGCTTGTAACGGGATTGGATGAAGAATTTTTAGAAGATACACTTCGTTGAACTCATTATTTATGAATTTTACATCATTTATGACACTGTAAAAGTATATAAAGAAAAGCAACCCATTGACTCAATAGAGTAATAAATCAGCGTATTTTTTAAATAAGAGAAACCAAGTTAGCTTAAAGATGCGACGACCATACCAATCAAGCTAAACACTTTGAGAAACAAACACAAAATTTCCACGAAAAGAGAGAACATGCACCTCACAGGCCAAGACGGATATCTTCTCAAATGCAACCTTTGGGAATTTTAGGCCTAGCTCTTCCGCCGTCTCTCGCCTACATATAAGTAGATAGCAGCTTTAATAAAAATGATAGAAGAAATAACAGGAATGCAGCATCAGAATACCTTATTGAAGCGATATAAGCGATGGATCACCGGCTGATATATGTCCGGCCAAGCATCGTTATCATCGGACTGAAGTTGGAGAAGCAGTTCGCGAGAGATGTGAGTAAGATATATAGGGTGAATCTGGTGGAATTGAAGCGTTAAGCTGCCATTGGGGTGCTATAGTATGAGGCTTTTTAAAGAATAGGAGTGATGGAGAAGCCGTTACTCTTGAGGATCGAAAAGTCCGAAGACGAAGTGCAAGAGACATGTCGCGTTAGTACAAAGAAGAAACTTAATATTTTTGTTGGGCTTTCTACGAGACTTCGAATAATGACAAAATGAATTTTAGGGCCTGATGTAGCTGTAAGTTGGATTTGTTTGTGGAATTTAGACGCATGAGATTTAAGTTTGACGTGGCACAACTTTAGAATCTAATTGGTTGAATAAAACTGCACATGTGGACAGCTTAAAATTTGATAATATTCCCCTTTTATTATAGTAAGATAATTTATTTATTTTCTTTAGACCTATTAATTAAATTAAATTCACAATTGTTAAGAATGAGTTTTCTTAATTAGTTATAGATGCAATGCAACGGATTAAATTAGTCGGTAGATATAGTTTTAAACACAAAAATCAAAAGATTAAATTACCATTAGTGAGAATTAATTTTTAATTGTAAATTTATAGTTATTTCTGAAAAAAAATGACATATTCATCAAATGGAAAAAAAAACAGAAACAGTATAGATGTATTAATTATTTATGACACTTCTTACCAACTGTATCTTTAATATTGTTATAATCAAGTACAATATTTTCTTTTTTTTGCTTTTTTGTTTTGTTTGCAGGATAGAAAGAATAAAAAAAAAATTGCTGGTAAAAAGATAAAGAAGCTTTGTCTTATGCCAACTTACTAAAGACAAACTCAAAAGCTAAATCGAACACGATGAGATCTCTGAAAGCATTATATAAACAAAGCAACAAACATATTTTTGAAAATGGAATTAAAGCCAACGAATGAAAATAAAAGGTAAACCACGTGAAGGGGAAGCTATAACACTACAAGAAAAAGAGCTGTTACCCGACGACCACATTCCTCACATAATCATCGGAAATGAGGATCTCCGGTGGATTCCCGAGAAACAGCAAATGGTCGGAGTTTGGTTCTCGCTAAATTGGGTATGTAGGTAAATCATCGGAAATTACCGACAAAACAGGTTCTCGGTAAGTTGTCGGTAAATATTGTCGGAACTTCATAGCTACTTTCCGATAACAAAAACCCCGATGAAATGCATTATCACAAAGTTGTCGGTTGTTTCAGACGGGATTCCGTTGTCTGGCAACAATATCACCGGATAATTGACGGAACGAGTCATCCAAAGTTCCAAGTAATTTCCGAGGAAAATAAATGTGATTTAAAAAAAAAACAAAAAAAAATTAACAGAAACCAAACATGTTTTAATTTTATAAGGATCTAACTATTATAATAAAAGTATTAGAACATAATGGAAACAGAAATTGAAGATGATGTTTCTGTAAAGATGAATTTTATTGAATTACGTGAAGCTATAAACACTCTGTTTTGCATATACAAAACAGAGTATGAAAAATACGAGCTGAACCACCTTGGTATCCTGGTGTTTTTACTGTCATGATGCTGCGTTCAATCTTCCGGTGAATCTACACCGTAGAATCTAATGCTTCCACCGTCTGAACTATCTAAATCACGGCCAATTAATCTGGACCAAGAAAGAAAAAACAAACATAAGAATGACAATCATGCGACGGTATCAGAGAAGATATCAAGGACGGAATCAGCGACGGTATCATCCCAGAGATGATATTATATATTAAGCCCATGGATCTAGTAAACCTAATCGTTTCAAGAATCTGAAAATTTTTGGGTGCAAAGTTAGGTTTCTCTACAGATCTAGCTTTGCTATATAATAACATGTTTATCGGCTTTCCCTCGGAATAAAAATGCTCAATTTTAACCGGGAATTTTAAGATTGTCAAAATATTTAAGCGGCAAACACAGTTTCAGATTCCGAGAATAAACTGATGATTTGTTCAGTCGCAGGTAATTTGCTCCAAAGTTCCGATGAACTATCCGTTAAGTTACTGAGAACACATGTTTCACGGAACATTCCGAGAAAATTTTCTGACAAAATACTGAGAAAATGGTTTTGTCGGTATTTCTACAAGCTACCGGCGATTTTTTGACTTCCTCGCCATTTTCTCAGTACATGGTAGGTAATTTTCTGACAATGCATTTTGTAGGAAAATTTTCTCGGAATATGGTATGTTCTCTTGTATATAATGAAACTACCAAGAGTGATAATGTTAGAAGAACATAATATTCTCAACGTGACCAGGGAAACACAACATCTCTCGACCATGGTCACCAATTCCATGGACACGTCTAAACTCATCATCCGCGATTCCATCAACCTCAGCTCTCCTAACACGCTTACTAATCATATCCAAATAGTAAACACAAAAATGCTCAGATGACTTTAAGGATCTTGAAACTAGCATAGCCTCGTTGGTATGAATTTCACCAGTGCACAAAACTCTCTCCTCAGTCAACAAATCTCTCCACTCACTCTTCACATCAAAAGTCACGTGGCTCGACCATTCTTGTTTCTCAGCATCTTGCAGAATCCACATATACATCTTAGATGAAACGTAGAAGCCAAAGCTTAAACATGCTATTTTTTCCTGATAACATATAAGTCTTGAATAACATGAAACTACGTTAGAGTCTTCAGGTCCTTGAATAAACTCAATCTTCTCGGACCTAACATCAAATCTTGCTATCCTTTTGTGACCAACTCCATAGTACACAAAACCATTGATGCAAACCTCATCTTTCATGCAGCGGTATGGATCATTAGTTACTGTCTCAATCTTTCTCCACTTCTTTTGTGGAGTTCCCAGTGTAATAACGAAATGCTCTTGTTGTATATTGTCCGATGTACTGCTGTCTAAACCGTCAAACATCATCACACACAAGACTTTGTATTGTTCTCCCACAGGATCGTACCCTAGACGTGCGTACATGTCTCTTCCATTAGGTGTAACATCTGGCAACGTTCCGATCTGTCTAGTGGTGGGGTTACAAACAGCGATCGATGAACCACGTATGCAACAAACCAGACCGTTTAAAGGGCGAGATGTGATGTCGTAGACAAGATCCGAGATCGTCATGTCGTGTCTGGCCATGACTGTGGAGGATGTTTCGTCATCTTCGTGTTCAGGAGCCGAGAAGATGAAACGTTTACGGGAATCGAAGTGCTTGAACGTTAAGAGGAGACGAGGACGAGTCTTTGACCTAGTTAGGAACTTATCGACGAAATCTTTGCTGCGGATGATGGAGAACCACTGCTTCGATACTGCTTGGAATCGGAGGAGGGGCTTCGCTGGAAGTCTTGAGAGGATATCTAAAACGAGATCGAGAGGGATGTTTCTTGTGTAGTTTCCGGCTTGATCTAGGTTACGTGAGGGAGATGGTTGTGAGTTAGCCATTGCGGCTGGTGGTGAATGGTGTGATGATAGCTTAAAGAAAATATATAAATCGAACAAGAAAATAATATATAGAGATCATATTAGGGATATTAGTATATCCTAAACAACATGGTATTAAAAATATTAAGCAATCTTTTTTTCTAATTAGGACTATGAAAACTTAAAGTTCTATATAAACAGATCTTGAGGTTAATATCATCTCATATCTAATTCTCTTTGCTAACTATATATTTTGTGCTGGCTCTCCTTTTTTGTTTGCGCTGACTCTTCTCTTTCTTGATTATTCTGTTTTTTTTTTATTTTATTCTGATAACATTACTTTTTCTTTTAGAACAATCCAAATTAATTGCTGTTCTAAAATTTTACACCCAAATAAAGAAACTAGTTAAATATTCAAATTTACTTTTTCACCATTATAATTACATAATATTTATTGTTTATATTATTTTAATTAGAGGCAAAAGAGATAAATTAAAATAAAAAAAAATATTGGAAACATAAAATAACACTTGTTTTATAACAAAAGATTTATGCAACAACAATAATTATTTGAATCGGAGGGAGTAATATGTATTTCTCATGCAATTATGATTTATTTATTTTTATGAGAATATGATTAATAACTTGATCAAATGGTTAGGATCTTTCAATTAAATTTTTTGCTTTGTTTCCAAATACTGTAAGATATAAATTAAAGTAATAGAGACTTGCTATCTAAAGAGCAGTTACAAAATTAATTGTCTCTTTTTAGTCATACGAAATGAATTGTATTCAAGTCAAACCAGCAAATGTATTACATTGACAGTTAATGTTTGATTTGCTTCATCTCATCATGTATATATATATATATATACACACGCAGATCATATATATCAAACAACAAACATCAGTTTTAATTTTGAATTCCAAATCTAAACAACAAAATTGTATAAGAAGATGGCGCAAAAGGTGTGTATGATGATGATGATGACACTGATAATGATCGGATGCCATCTAGAAGCATGCAATGGAATAGAAAACTTATCAAAGGAAGACCATCTCACACCGTACGTAACTTACACTTATCACATTCATTCATCTAGATCATATCGTTGCAGATTAACCTTTATCATAAAAAAACTGTTGAATTATTGTCGATGTGTGCATATATACACATATACATATTAACATATATGTAATAATAATTAGTGATTTTTGTGCAGGATGGAAACAATAAAGCCGGCGGGTGTTCCAGATCCAATATGCGTAAGGAACTGTATGTTGAATTGTCACAGTCAAAAAGAGCGTTCAGATTGTATCATAGGTTGCGGATCATCAGTTTCCATGCGGTAATGTTCACACTTCACATCATGTGTGTATATATACATATGCATATTAACATATATATATATATATATATATATATATATATATATATATATATATAATAATTTGTGGTTTTTATGCAGGGTGGAAACAACAAGGCCGGCAGGTGTTCCAGACCCAATATGCCTAAGGAATTGTAGGTTGAAATGTCACAGTAAAGAAGAGTGTGCAGATTGTTCCATAAGTTGTGCATCAGTTTTCATACCATAATGTTTCTAAGTCGATGTATTAAGGATAATTTTTTTTGATAAAAGGCTTTCAAATTTAAATAACATAAACGTTTACAAGATAGGGTGGTAAAACCCTATAGCTAGATAAAGTTTGCATGATAGAATCATGATATATAACATCTCATACCTATGAAACTACTTAGGTAGAAATTAGCAAAGGTAACAATGAAATGAAAGATAGTAGCTAGCGTTTGGAACCACGACCACGCCGGCCATGCTTTCCTTTTCCTTGAACCATCTTCCAATCCAAATCTTGGTACTTGTTAGGAGGTTTTGTCTCCCTCCCACTTCTTGTCAAGCCGAGAGAACTCATTGGCTCGATCTCGGTTTCATCCACATCACCTAGCACAGAGAAACAAGAAGGACTCTCGAATGCAATAGCGTTAGGTGTTGTGGTTAAGGGATCAACAAAAGGTGTATGGACCTCCTTGTCGATATTGTTTGATGGAGAGGATTCCATAAAAGGTGTTGTAGTGGGAGCAGACTGAAAATCTGCTAATATGGGTGTAGAAGAGAACAAGCTTGGCAGTGCAGTATGGTTGTCCTGTTGAGTGGAAGAGGAGATAGCTTTGAACTTTGCAGCAGGTGTAACTTGGCCTTCTGTAGAAGCATCCGAAGCAATAACTAGTGGTTCGTGATCAGGAATCAAACATGAACTCGAGTTTGGAGCAGCTTTAGCAGTGGTGATTTTATCTTGTTTAGAAATGACAAGACCATCCAACTCATTAAACTGGTTCTCAATAATAGGAGCCTTATAGGCCATGTGAGCAATAGGAAGACTTTCTTGATCACTAGGTTCTTTTTGTTGAGATGTTGAAGTAGATGAGGCAGCATTCTCATTTTGCTGGGTAATGATGTTAATATCCACAATCGGTACATCAGCACTATCCACTGAATTTGGCGTCAAAGTTGAGTTCTCTGGAGTCTTAAGGGGCTGAAGGCACCTTTTCGCTTTGTGACCTAAACATCCACACCTTTCACAGGTAGAAGGGATCCAAGTATACTCAACCTTAACCAAAAAGATATTGCCCTGCTTATCATCAAGGGCTATAAGCTTTGGAAAGTCCTTGTCCAATTCCATTTCAACCAATACCTTGGCTTCACCCATGTTGGTAGGATCCAAACGAGGTTTTTGTGTTAAAATAGGTTCTCCAAGACCAGAGGCAACATGACTAATTCCCAGCCTAGAATAGCAGCAATCGGGGATATCTCTCAAATTCACCCAAACCGGAAGTGTTGAAATTTCTGGAATTTTAAATGAACCCTCAGGAGTCCAAGGCAACACAAATAGCAAACAGTCATCAATATGCCATACTCCTCTTTGTATAATCCATTGACGAGTAGGTTGGTGTGGAATATGAAACATATAAGATGAATCACTAAGCTTCTTGCAAGCAATCTTACAATTTCTTCCCCATATTCTATTGACTACAGCATGAATCAATCCACCCGGGGGTAAAGAACATCTATGAAATTTTCCAATAACATATTCATCTTTGTTCTCGGGTCCTAATCTAAGGACTTTAGAAGGAATTGATACCTCAGGTGTACCATCAAGTCGGTAGGTAGGTGAAGCAGCTCGAAATAGATTGCGTGACTGGGGACCCAATCTTGCAGCCCATGGGAAACGAAGAGTTCCATTAGCTTTAAGCTCCGGAGGTGGCATTTTCTCTATGGGAACCTTTAAGGAACGGGTTGAGTGATTGCCCTTGTGTTGTTTGTTCAAGATTTCGTCATTAAGAGATGGCCAAAGGGCAGCAAGTTGATTTCCCACAAGTGCAGGGTCATAACCTCTTGGAGTACTCGGGTCAGGAGGAGTAACGGGAGGCTTGAAGATGAGTGGTTTTGCCCATGAACCTAGGGAAGGCACAAACTGAGAAGGAGGAGCTTGAGAGGCAATCAATGGAGGACCTGGCATTGAATGGGGTGCTTGAGTGTTGATGGCTTCTGCAGTTGCTTGTGTGTTCTGGTCAACTGGCAGAGAAGCTTGTCTACGGCTGGCTTCAATAGATGGACCCTGAGACGAAGGAGAAGAGCCTAAGGTCGGATCAGCAGAATCAGTATCTACGGATGGAGGCGGAATCAATCCTTGGTGAAGCAAGGATTCAGAGCCCATAGCACCGTTTAATGTTGTCAATGAAGCTCCTGAGGTCAGAAGAAGATCTTGAATCACGACATCATTACTCGTCGGAGACGCCAAGGTAGAGCTCGCAGAAGCCATGGCAAAGAAATTGATAGATACGGAGAGATGAGGAGGAGACGACAAGAGAGTGGAAGCTGGGACCTACCGGCGAGCAGCAGGCCGGAGAGGTCGACGGGAACGAGCTTCGTTTTTAGGTTTCGGAGTCGCTTTGGTTTCGTTGGAAAAGGGGCGCGTGACAGCGCGTTGTATTTTCTATTAGGTTCCTTTTTTATAAAAACATTACGCTAGAGATAATTGCAACAATTTTTATTAAGGATAATTGCAACAATTTTTCGATAAATAAAGATATGATAAGGAATTATCGAACCGTTATTCGAAAACAATGCACTGAATAACACCGATATATGAATTGATTATCGAACTATAGAAAGTAATTTTGGTCCATTACAAAAGATGGGTCTCGTGATATAACGGTTGTGTGGGTGGGGATCATATGAGTTCTATCTTTTTTTTAAAATATGCCCTCATCACAACTTGAGTTAGAATTGGTTTGTTTATATAAATATGTAATTTTATTCGATTCTGAATTAAAATCAACAGTAACATAACCAATACATTTGAAAATTAAAAAATTTCGTAAATATTTTCTTCCATTAAAAAAAAAAACAGAAACCATAATCAACAAATTACATAACATTTTAAAAGAAACCCAAAGCTTAAAACTATAGACTACTAGTTCTAAGTGCTCGTGAACTTAGTCACGGCCTTGGTCCCTTCAGAAACAGCATGTTTCGCCAACTCTCCAGGAAGAACAAGCCTCACAGCCGTCTGAATCTCCCTCGAAGTGATCGTCGGCTTCTTGTTGTACCTCGCAAGCTTAGAAGACTCGCCGGCAAGTTTCTCGAAAATGTCGTTGATGAAACTGTTCATGATCCCCATAGCTTTGCTGGAGATTCCGATATCTGGGTGAACTTGCTTCAACACCTTGAAGATGTAGATCTTGTACGTCTCCACGCTCTTCTTCGAACGCTTCTTCTTCTTGTCTCCGGCGACGGCGGGATCCTTTGGAAGCTTCTTCCCGGCTTTTGGCTTCTTCTCTGCCGCAGCGGCGGCGGCGGTGGTTTCTCCCGCAGGTTTCTTCTCTGCCTTGGCCATTGCTACGTTGAGGTTTTTGATTAGATGATTTGTTGAATGTGTTTGACTCTAGTCGTCTTTGTTTATATAGGAATGGAGAAAGAGATCTTATTGGTTGAGATACTGAGACGTGGATTAGTGACGTGGCGATAATTGTGCTGTTCGATGTGAAAGGCTTTTAAGAATGGATGGATCAGATCTTTTGGCACTAGAGCACGTGCGTTTAAAAAATTACTTATCCAAAAACTGAAATTCAGAAAATTTTATTACCCGCCATCAGAACCCATGAGCGGCAATTTAAACTATTTGGCGGGGATTGGTGACGTGGCTCCTTGATCTATCCAAGGATGTACGGCATACGATTACATGGCCCTATGGCGATACAAGTTTTGGGCCTTTTGGTTTCTAGAAACATAGTATTTCAACAATTTTGGTTATATATTATTAATTCTCATTGGTCCATTATGCTTTTTTCATCATCTTTTAATCTGTAGCAGATGAACAGTTCAACTCTCCCGTTCGACTAGTTAGATTGGAAATATATTTTCGGATATCAAAATTTTATCTTCTTTTCTTACAAACGAGAGTAAAAATCACAGTGGATGGAAATTGCTGCGTATGTGCACACAGAAAAGAGAATAGGTTTGATCTAGAACTCGACATGGACTGTGATCATAGGAGGCTGCTTGCAGCGGCGGCCCGTGGGCCAGGGAGTGACCCAAGAACAAAGAAACATCGCTTATAATACCACCCCCACTAAAGGTTCAAATGGGGTTCACACTTTTCCAAAAAAAAATATATATATAATATTCATATTTTTTAGAATTTGTGTTGATCGGGTCATATATAAGGGGCGATTCATGCACTGTATGACGGATCCCACGACATGTGGCGGCACGCCATTGATCCAATTATTATTTTATTTTATTTGAAAGTAAACAAAAAAAAATAAAAAATAAAAAAAAATAAAGCCACGTGGCAAACCTCACCCTAAGTTTGTTAATGAAAATGTTATAAGACAATGATTAAAGGGGATCATTAAGTGAGTTTCTTAATGCATAGGGCCCGTAAACAGTGTAAGAGTCAGTTACAAAAACTATAAATTAAGAATCATTTTTAAAAGTTTCTTACATTATTCACGGCCTCACTGACACGTATCGCGTCGCCATTGATTCAATTTAAAGAAAAGAAAAAAAAAATTAAGAAACCCAAGTTCTATGTTAATCATGGCCTAAGCTTGTCTTAGGGTTAATCATGACCTAAGTTTGTCTTTCCAAGAGGAACCGATAAATGCTTCATGCTGCATCATCTTCAATATTCGACTTTCTTGTCCTGCCTCGTTGGTCTGATCAAAGCTCCACGTGTCTTATACTCGTCTCCCTGCGCTCTCATGTGCATCTTTAATCTTATGGAGATAAGGAGATTTAGGTTGAAAATTATATAACGGTGTAGTGCTGGACAAAAGTCAATGCAATCCTATGGTATAGTTCTATGAATCATGAACTTTAAATTCAAAACGAATTGAAAAAAAAAATGAGACAAAAATTGATTTGTATGTCATTTATATCTACAATGTGGGTATCCCAGCATGTACACATATAATGTCATGAAGACAATTTTTTTTTTGCTTGGACCATTGACATGTTACACTCATTCATGTTGTTGCTGCTGTTTAACCACTAAAACAGAAACCCTAGTTCCTAGCTCTTTAGATGCAAGCAAGTCACCTATGACTCCTAACTCCGGAAGCTCCATCCACTCCACCAAACCGGAGTAATCCAGTGAATCATCATCATGATCTCTCCCTACAATCATCAAATCCTGCTCTTCCGCCGCTAATCTAACGGCTGTAGCTACCTCAGGACCACCGTTAACCATCTTCTCCCTATAGGAGAAATTTTCAGCGGAAGCATATGTTGCTTTCAAATCCTTTAAGACCTCATCATCAACAAGGTACTCCCAGTTCTTGGACTTGTCTGGTTCTTGACCAGACAAGAACCTGATCACCGTGAGACGCACCCTAGGGTTCTGTCTCATCCATTTCGCAATAGAGACAGCCTCCCAATCATCTTTACCACCAATGAAGATCACACCGACTTTAACCGTACGATGACTCCTCTTCTTGCTCTTTAACTTACGGTAGCCTCGGTTATTAAGCACGCCAATAGAACAAGGAGCACGGTCGAGGAGAGACATATTCACACGTCTGATCATAACATCGTCCGACTCATATGATCCATCGGTTGACCATTTTCGTCCAGAAGGTGTAATGATCATCGACGTGAGGTGGTCTAAAGCGAGATTACAAATGTCTTGATCCATAAGATCCTCAAGAGAGAAAGCTGTGAAGGAGTTAACAGTCGTAGCTCCTAGATTCTCTTGTTGGAACTCGGTGAACGCTAGCATCATTGTTTGTATGTAAGAGTTTTGAAGCAACCGGGGCTTAGATCGTTTGTCGTGTGGTACTAAGATGGGAAACGCACGTCCCGCGAGTTTCACGAGGTGTAACGCCGTGACCGCGATTACTCCTCTATCTTTGTTCTCGTTGTTAAGAGGAGAAGAAAGGAGTTGAAGCAGCGAGATCATGCCTGAGATGTTGTCTGGTTTGTGCAAACACGTTAGTATCCTGAGGTCTGAATTTGATTTTAGATGCATAACGTCTCTCTTGACGTATCCAATGTACTTCCTCTTTGGATCGTATAGTGCTTTCACAATAGTAGGTAAAATCCCCGCGTTCAATAGCACGTAAATCATCAAGAACGTGTTCGTTGCTTGGGTCAGGTTCTGTATGAACAAAAAAAAAAACTCTCATTAGTTCGAAACCCTGCATGTATAGTGAGTTAAGGTTTTGTAATATATAAAGATTTATTACCAGTTTATTGAAAGCGTTTTGAAAGAAGCATAAGTCAACAAAACCCTTGTAGTTCATGATAGTGGCGAGGATAATAGATTCTCTAGTAGGTAACTTGAAGATCAAGCAAGGTACAAAGGAGGCAATCCATTTCACGACCAGTGCAAAAACCACCAAAAACATGTTAAACGCTATGTCATCAAACGCATAGATTGTCCTTATCACGTCACATTTCATGGTCATGACCGCGATTGAAATCGGGAAAAATACGTTTGTAACCACACCTTCGAACTTGGCCTCTAATGCTGATCCAAGAGGTGGACCGTCTGGGATCGCCATACCGACCAAGAAAGCTCCTAGAACGTGTATTTGGTTGAAAAACGTTGTGAAAACGGTCGCGGCGAGTGCTGTCATGATTGTTCCGTACACGTATAGTTTCCTTACGGGCTTGCCTTCTGGTGTGGTGTCGACTATCCACTTAGCCGTGGGCTTGATGATGAAGATCACCACAAGAACTAAGATGATTATTGCCACTACATCGCGATTGGCTGTTCTTGGCGATACATACCTGCATGGATCATTTCAAACTCTATGAGTATGTGACGTCTCATATTCAAATCTCATATAGTGTTTATTTTCTTTTATTGTTTTAACGTTAATATTCTCTCCGTTCTCAAGAATATTTTTTTCTAGAATTCTTTCTTGTTTGATAGAGATAACTTTTCTATATTGTTAGAGTATTTTCGTATATTTTTAAAAACATTAGCTGAGAATATTTGAATTGATTAAATATCATTAGTTGACAGTTATTAGAAAATGTATGATAAAATATTAAATAATAATTTAATTATAAATATTTATTATATTCTTAATATGTCTGAATATTAAAAATATAAAAATCTCTTATATAAATAATCTTGATGTAAAAAACATATGTGCATTTAAAAGTTTTAATCAACTTGTATACCTGTATGTGGCTACGTAGGAGACGCACACTAGATTGATAAAACCGACGAGATCGTTGACGGCGGCAATAGATATAGCGAGGCGGCCGAGTTCCGAGTTTGGAATCTTGAGCTCATGTACGAGGTGGGTTACGACCGGTAACAACGTCACCGCTTGAACCGCTACAATCACGGTGCGTTCCGTTGGAGCCAGCCTCAAAGGCATATAGAGAGGATCAACCTTGTCGATACGAAAGTTTCTGAAGGCTAACCCGCTGATCATAGTCACCAGAAAGGACGAAACCGAGATCACAATTTGGCGTTTACCGATTTGAAACGCTGCTGTTTTGTTGGTCTTGACACCCATCAAGAACGTGAACATTATTAGCCCGAACTTGGCCACACCTTCCAACGCTACGTTACCGTCTAAAGCAGGATCCAATGATAACCGGTCGGAAGAAAAGTCCAGCAGATCAATCAGGTGAGGTCCAAGAAGCAAACCGGCCTAATTTCAAAGATCAAAGCTTCATTATTCATAATATAATACAAGAAACCGTAAGTTCTTTGTGTTAAGTTAGATGAATTTTCAATATAAAATCAATTGGTGATAACTGAATTAGTCTATCAATTTTATATATTATTAAAAATTTTTTTCAACTATCGATATAGAATATTTGTCTCTAATATTTTGTTTGTGATACAAGAAACAGAAAATATGTAAGAGGATTTAACTTACGAGCATGTAAGAGACGAACTGTGGTATGCCAATACACCTAAGGAACATATGAGATGAGACGATGAGAACGAAAATGAGAATGAGTTGCATCTCAAGTAGAGGCAATGCGTATCCGAAGATGACACTCGGAGTTTTGTAGGTTTCCAAGATTCCAAAAGAAGACATGTTGAAATCAGGGGCTCCATAACAATCATCGCCGCTGATAAGCCCCGGTGAAAGTGCTGCAGAATCGGCCATGCTATATGATGATCGATAAGTAAAAGGAACAGAGATATGTATTGGTCAAAATTTGTTTTAGATCGATTATGTTTTGATTTTCCATTGAAGGTTTTGTTTCTTTTTAGTCTCATCTCTTAACAAACAAATATTCAACAACGTAACAGTTTTGTTTGAAAATTTCTGTTGTCTTTAAATATAGTTGGCGGGTTCTCTTTGTGACCAGCTTTTTTTCTTACATTTGAGCTGTAAATTAAATTTAACTTATTAATAAATACACAAACAGGCATCTATGCATACATATAGATATAAACATACAAATAGTGCGTGAAAATACTGAACCGAAAAAAAAATTGAATATAACATTGATATATACCCAAAAATTTGTTAATAGATCAAATTATGTATAACCTTCTTTCTTAGTGATAGTCGCGTCACGTCAACTATAATGGTTTGAGTGGATGTAAAAAGAGTGGACCTATATAAAGGAGTTAGCAAGATGGAGGATCCTATCCAATCCTATCTTGTTGTGTTTTTTAAAAGACCGGACATGATATTGACGTTGATATTGACACACCACCATGTTCTTGATATGGCGAGCCAACTGGACCAAATCATTGATTATAGTATTCAAACTCTGGTTTTCTTTTATTGATAACATAGTTTTCGTAATATGTCAGCCAACTTTTGTTACTCCCTTCGTTTTCATATTGTAACTAATTTTAGATAAAAATACTAATATTAAAAAAGTTATTAATTTTTTTAAAATAATATTAAATCAATAAATTCAACCAATTATAAAAAAATTAATATTATTTAATTGATCACTCACTATCCAATAAATATAAAAAGTATATTGAAATATAAAAACTATTTACATTATGAAACAGATATTTTTTACTAAAACTACTTACAATATGAAAGGAAAAGAGTATTATTTATTCATGCAGTTTCTAAAATATAAATGACTTATCGGGAAATGAAAACATAAAGGCATGATTAATTGTAGAAACGTTTTGAATTTTTGGTTTTTTTCTTTTTTGGTTTTTTCTGAATTTCTTTTTAAAATAGACCAATCGCGGATCACCACGTGTTAGTGAGATCCGCGAACAATTCTAAAAATCCACAAACATTGATCCTTGTTTTGTTACTTTAGGGACCGATTTTTGTCTTTTTGTAGACTTCCCCTCTAAAAACCATTTAAAACCCTTTCCCTATTCTCGATAATCCTGGCCTAAGAACACCATTAAAGGAGATGTTTAAAAAAGTTTTTAAAAGATGTTTAATGTGTGGAATCCACCAAAACTCTACGTGCTTTCTAAGCATCACTCCCTAAAATACTTAAATAAGTCTCACTTCTTGTATTGTTTGCGGGTTTCACTGACATTTGACGATTTGCGATTGGTTCGTTTTAAAAAAAATAATCAAAAAAGAAATTCAAAAAAAAGAAAATGAAAAATTAAGTACTCCAAATAAGATGTTAGAATTGAAGATGGTCTATGAAGATATTTTAACAAAAGTGAAACGACGATTATCTAAGACTTCAATCAATCGCACATCGTTGGTTCCAAGGCGATTTAGTTCATAAACACTATGCTCATCTCTAGGGCTGGGCAAATAAACCGAACCCGAAAATCCGAACCGAACCCGATCCGATAAAAATGAATCCGAACCGATCCGAACCCGACATAAATACCGAATGGATCTTGTTTTATGGTATTTTGGGTTATGGGTATTATCCGAACCGAACCCGAACCTAAATGGATATCCGATAGAACCCGAAACTTTTAAAATCCCAAAAAAGAACTTATACCAAACATGATCCAATTCTAATATGTATCAAAAATACATTAAGATATTATTGAACATCTAAAATAATTATCTATTAGATGAATAATTAACTCAAATACTTAGCTTAATATGTATTTGGTATTTGGTTAATATTAATGTTTGTGTTTAATATTAATACTTAGCTTAATATAAATTTTAGTTATATCGACTTGAGAAATGTTTGTTTTTCTCGAAATGTAGAGTCTCTTTATTATCTTCTTTAATGTATGTCTAATTTCTTGTCATTTGATTTTCTGTCTTAGATTTTCTAGCTCGTAGATTTTGGTTTTGTTTTCATTGAATGAGAACTTGGTTTTCATAAGCTTGACGAGTATTTGGTTTTTGTTTTATGACTTCATTTATTTGGTTTTCTTTCTATCAATAACTATGTTTACCTTTCGTTTGATTTTAGATCACGTTTGATGTTCCTCTTTTTTTTTGAAGTTGATTTTACTTATGTTTTGGTTACAATATAGATACAAATCATATACTTTTAAACCGAAGAACCGGTTATACTTATGTTTTGGTTACAAAATAGGTATAAATCACGTATTTTTAAACCGAAGAACCGATTGGGACCCGAACCCGAAAGTAGATTGGGTTGTACCGGTTCTTTGAATATTTACTAACCCCGACCCGAACCCGATAGAACCCGAACCGGTCCCGAACCGAACTTTCATATAACCCGAATGGGGCTGATTTTGATAAACCCGAAAAACCGAAACCCGATTGGATAAAACCAAAAACCGATTGGGACCCCGAACGCCCAGGCCTACTCATCTCTCTTTTTGAATTTAGTTTTCATTATGTTTCTCAAATTTTCATTAAACTATTCCAAAACGTAGTTTTCGTAGTTATCTATAATTTTCACATTACGTTACAGGAAATGATTTTTACTTCTTAAATATCCCACATTTCAACAAAAATTAATATTGAATCAAAAATTTATGTGCTTAATTTACATATATATTTATTCAGGCAAGGCTCTTAAATTTTGGAAACTGAAGGCGATTTAGTAATATTTTTATAATTTTGTTTTTATATAAATTTTAATATTCATTTTTATAAAAAAAATCAAAATTTTAGAGACTATAAGTTAATGTTTCACTTGGTTATATCAATGATCGACCATGTTTTGATGATATGTATAAAAAGTTTACATATGACAGTTTTTTTTTTGTAACTACACAGTATATTTTATTCCTTAATTTAGGATTCTATATAGTTTGTCAACATCTATGTGAAAGCAATTTCACCCAAAAAGTGAAACGAGTTTGCATAAAAGAAAATACTTTACCCCTAAATTTTAATTTAATAGCCTTCAAATGTGTATTATTAGTTTCTTCAACATCAATAAATAAACATTAAAAATTGAACAGAGATGTAATGATTAGGAGGGGAAGATAAAAATCTGGCGTGTAGCCGAGTCACCTCTCTCATCATCTCAGATATAAACAAATATCTATCTGCTTCCCTTCCATCTTCTCTGCAATCTCCTTCACTTTACGTTTTTCTCAATCTTTCGTTACTCCCAAAGAATCTGAAGCACCAAAGATCAGACCTTTATGGAGATGGGTTTCCAGGAAAATGAGCAAAACCAAGAATTTGCCTCTCAGGTTACCAATCTTATGGAGATTGGATCTGGGCATTTAGGGTAAACTACAAACATTGATCTTGTTGAGCTAAAGTTTCAAGCTTTTTTGTTGTATTTTGATCTTATATTGTGTTTGTGTGTGTTTAGGTGTTCACATTATAGAAGACGATGCAAGATCAGAGCACCTTGTTGTGATGAAGTTTTCGATTGCAGACACTGCCACAACGAAGCTAAGGTATCTAAAACTAATAAAGAATTCAACTTTGGGTTATAGATGTGAAGTTTATGTATGGAACTAATGTGTTTACGTTTTTGTTTGAACAGGATTCTCTTCAGACTGAACAGCTTCTTAGACATGATCTTCCTCGACATGATGTTTCAAAGGTTTTTTTTTTGGAAATCATATTGAAAATTCTCTGTATGTTTTGTTTCTTCACTGTGATAATATTTTGATTCTGTTTTGTCAGGTGATTTGCTCGCTTTGTGAGACAGAACAAGATGTGAGTATCACCTCTTATGTTATTTGTGTAAAGATGTTTCTTGATGCTGACCTCTGATTTGTTTTCTTTCAGGTTCAGCAGAACTGCTCCAGCTGTGGTGTATGTATGGGGAAGTACTTTTGCTCAAAATGCAAGTTCTTTGATGATGATGTAAGTATTTATTCTTCAATCAGAGCTACAATAACCTTTTTTCTTATTAACTAGAATGTGTATCAATGAGATTCAACATTGGTTGTTTAAGCTTTCCAAGAAGCAATATCACTGCGATGAATGTGGCATTTGCAGGTACCAGTTCAAAAAAACAAAAGTATTGTGGTTTTGGTAACTGATTGTTGATAAGTAATCTCAGTGATGTATGTTTTTGATAGGACCGGAGGAGAAGAAAACTTCTTCCATTGCAAAAGATGTAGTAAGAGAACAAAACCTTTATGTTACTTGTTTCCACAAACACTTGTTTCTAGATCTTATTTTTGTTTTCCTGATACAGGATGTTGCTACTCCAAGGTCATGGAGGACAAGCACCGTTGCGTAGAAGGTGCAATGCATCACAATTGCCCTGTTTGTTTTGAGGTAAAAGTATCATATTCGCAAATTTTCTTAACTAATGCAACATAATGGTGTCTTGACTTTTGTGTTTATATTTGTGTCTCAGTATCTGTTTGATTCCACAAGAGATATCACGGTCTTGAGATGTGGTCACACAATGCATTTACAATGCACTAAAGATATGGGGCTGCATAACCGGTAAAACAAGTCTCCCAAGTCTTTTAATGGGGTTGATGAAGGAAGTCAATGATAAGACAAAGATTATCTTGATGATTTGTTGTAGATACACATGCCCTGTATGCTCCAAATCCATATGTGACATGTCCAACATGTGGAAGAAACTTGATGAAGAGGTTGCTGCATACCCAATGCCAAAAGTGTACGAAGACAAGATGGTAACCGAGACTGCATTCACGAGGTTGTGTGTTTGTTGTGTTATGTATGGTTTGGATTCTAATGAGATGGGTTTTGGATTAGGTATGGATACTTTGCAATGACTGTGATTCAAACACAAATGTTCGGTTTCATTTGATCGCGCATAAGTGCACTAGCTGCGGTTCATACAATACTAGACAGAGGCAGAGAGGACCTGATACCCACTCTTGCTCTTCAGGAGTTCCTCAGGTTGTTGGTTCAACCGGTTAATCAAGACCTGAACCGGAGCTGGTTCGGTGTCTGAATGTCCCAAGGGAGATTATTCGTGTACTTCTCTTAAATATAACATCAGTCAATACTAGTCTATATCAGCACAAATTCAAGTGCATATGAAGATTGTATTAAACATTAATTCGACTTGGCGGGTCTAGATGATCTAAAATAAAAGTAAAAATAGTTCCTGAGATACTATGCCCTCTAAACTTTGTTAAAGCATAAATATTAGCAGGCCTTCTTTTTGCTTCAGTCGTTCTTGCAGTGTTGCAGAAAAGAAGAAAAACAATTTGATATTTCATATATAGTCATGAAGATTTTTTTTTTATTAACCGTGGATTTTCAGATTTCGGATCCAAATAATTTTTCCGAGATCCGCAAAAGCCACATGATTTCTTTCAAAAAGGTTTGAGTGAGCAATGTGTGTCGAACCAAGAACGCATTCTCTAAAATTGTCCCCAGCCAAAACACTAGTCCATCATCGTTGGTTCTTAGTTATGAAGTTGCAAAGAAAAAAAAATGTATTGAAAAGATGTCTTCTAAAACTTAAATTTGTGTAAACAGTATATATGCATGTACTTGCAACAAAAATAAAAATATCCAATGAATAAATCGAGCACACCGACAAAAAAATGGAAGAAGTCACGCATATAATATTGAAGCTTGAGATTTTTTTCGTTAAGGCGGTTTGTCGTAACTTAAACTTTGTTCTTTTATAAAAAAAGAAGTATGAATTGAGGAGTAGGTTAGATATCAGCTACATTTTAAATTTTATGAAACAAACAAGAACCATAATCAATTATACTTATATTATAAGATTTTGAGTTAATACGATGACCCTATAAACCCTAGTAGGCTGTTCCTTCAAACTCGTGAACCCATTATCATCCCCAAAACTCAATTTAATAAATTTAGTTTGAAAGTAGAGTGATTCTAACCCGCTAAAATAATATACTGACCAAGGTCAAACAATCTATGAACTAACCTATGTTGTTGACACTAGTTATGTTACAGGGACAAGGAGATCCGACTCTCTATCTTTAGGACCCACCCGACCCGAGCCCTCGTTTGGTTGTTATTTGTTAACCACATCTCTCACTCATCATTCCCTAAAGCAAAATATTAAAATAAATTATCTCAAAGTTGAAAATCATTCAAGCACACCCTCACAGGCGACAAGAAAAAAAACCTCTCTAATTACCAAATTTCAGTTATATTACTAGAGAAAACTAATACATTATGAATCCAGGAACACAACATCACATTTAAAATTAGAAAAAAACAGTGAAGCTAAAGTCTTGAGCTTTAGATACAACATAATATCCATCCCCAACTAGTGATACATGGAAAAACCTTGAACATAAAGAAAAAAAATTAGAAACCCTAATTCAACACATCATGTAGCCAAAACATGAGTGTGAAATTGCATTTTGAGATACAAAACCCAAACAAACAAAAAAAAAACAGCAAGCATCATCCCCCATAGATATAATATAAGTGAAATAGCAAACTCTCACATAGTATTTAAAAGGACCAGGGGAGTTTTTTGTGGTCTCTTTCTCATCACTCTAAATCTAAACCCTAAACGGATCAGACTCTGTCCAAAACCCTAATGTACAAAAAGACCACTCTCACTTGACCCCTAAGTGAGATTAAAACCCTGAAAGTGACCTATGTGATGGTATATTAGTGGACTAATAGTACTACTTTGAGTAAGAATCAAAGATCATCAGCCAGGACTGTGTCGGTTAGTGGAGAAGAACTTTCTGATACTTAGTTTTTGAGTAGGACCCATCTGAGAACACTCTCTTTCTGTTGAATTTTCCACACCCATTGTTGACATTTGGGCACTGGATGGTGACTGGAGGGATCTCGAAAGTCTTGAGAAGCGGTGGTGGGTGTTGCCATTGAGGTAATGGACCAGCTAAGAGCAGTGTCTGAAGCAATGGCCCTGCCTTCATAACAGCCTGTAAGAGCTTACCCTTTTCAGGCAACGGCTTGTCTGAAAACAATGGATCCATAATCTCATTTCTTGAGGCTTCTTCAAGATGAGGTGAGTGTGGGTTCATGACATGATCATTTGGTGACATAAAGCTCTCTTCGCAATCCGAGGATGAGAGACTCTTGTTTGATGTCAGTTGTTGAGGCTGCAGTGTTTCATCTTCAATGCTTGAAGCTCCTGATAAGGGAGGAGTCATATGCTTTTGCTGCTGGTGTTGTTGAAGCGAGTGGTTATCAAACATGAGACGCTGACATTTCTCGAGAGCTTCGTCTCTTTCTTTAATGGTTTTGGTTAAGATGTCTTTGAGGTGGATCAGTTGTTCATCTCTTTTCCTTATTTCCTCATGAGCAAACATCTTTGTTTGTTCTAGCTCTAGTGTTGTGCACAGAAGAGAGTGTCTTAATTCTTCTGTTGTCTGTAAATTCCACAGAAGCAAGAAATAATTAGAGACACAAAAGAAAGAAACAGAGGAACAAAGTATGTTCACATAAGCTAGATGGGACAGAACAGAGGAAAAAACCAGAGGATCCCTAAGTTTGGCGTCACCTAGTTGCATGTTAAGACAAACATTATGTAAAATCCTAATATACATCAAGGATTGAGTCACCTGGTTGGAGATTAAGACCACCATTATGTAAAAGCAAGTTGAGTCTTAGCAACTTGGTCTAGATTTATGTGTTTATTAGAACAACCAAGAAGAGTTAAAAAAGTCATCAATAAATTTCTAGTTTTAGCCAGACATTATGCACCCATTTAAGCAAAAAATATCATTGAAAGAAAGATAAAGCAAAAGCAGAAGAAGAGCATTGCTGTGGAGAAGGGAAGAGAAGAAACTCAACTTTAGAAAGAGAAAGAAAATATATTTTTACCTTTCCATGAGAATAGTAAGGCCAGCCAAGAAGAGCATTGCTCTGGTTATCCATAAATTCTACTAAACTGATCTTTTGATTCTCTAAAAAAATAATGTTAGGGAGGGAGAGAAAGAGAATGGAGTCTAACTTAGGGAGGGAAGGACATATAAATAAGTAAAAACTTGCTGGACTGTTTAAAGCAGATCAAGCTTTTTCAGGTATGTAGCTTTCTTTCAAGATTTCAATAATTAGTTAAATAACTAAAAAGATAAAGATAAAAATGATAGCACATGATTGTATTATTTCTTGTAACATTCTCTCAACTAACTCCACTTTATATTTTACCGCGCAAACTATAAGAAAATTATTTAGTAGTACTATACTGTATAGCTATGAAAAATAAAATCGCATAACTCAAATTCAAAGTGAAATTTGACTCAAATTCATAGAAAAAGAGATGGTCAACTTAGTTCTTTTTTTTACAAAAAGTTAAAATAATCATTTACATATTTAGTGAATACTTTTCTTAATAGGTGAATAGTATAAATTAAGTCATTTTAGACAAATTATATCCTAATACTGAAAATGTTTTAAATATATAACTATAGTTCAGGTCTTTTTGCAAATTCTTTTATACATGTTTACATGAAACAAGATTAAAATCATTTTAGTGGGTGTATCTTTTAAATATTATGTATGTTTTTTTTAGCAACACTTTCATTAAACTAAAAAGTTCAGTACATGATAGGAGAAGTAGAATATAATGTGGTGTGATCTTTGCCACAGAACCAGCAAGCATGTTATGTTCTCTAGGAATATAGGAAAACAAGATAAAGCTAAGCAAGATAGTAATTCGATATATATATATATATAGTTTTTCTTTTTCCTTGTTTTGCTGGAACGGGTATACATATTTTTATTATTACTTCTTTTGCAGTAACTATTTGGTGGAAGACAAGTATCGTAGTTTACTGACATTGGTCTCACTTACTCACAATATTAGTCTAAACTCTTTAAAGGTCTTTTGTTTTCTTCTTCGGTTTTTCTTGGGATACAATAACGATTTCTTGTCTTTATCCAAGAAAATCAAGTGCACCGAAAAGAGCAGGAACGAGTGCTTCTTCTAATAACATATTTTTCAATTTTGTACAGAGAAAGTATATGTAAGATGAAAGCATATGTGTATAAACAACTAAAGATGCATGTTGTCAATGAGAAGTGGATTCCATGGTCAGCAAAAGAGGCAAGTAACCAAACTTTTTCCACCAATACGTTGAGAAAAGTTTGATGGAATCCCTTTTTCAATTATTAAACCTATCACTACTCGTGGAAAAATAAGGACTCACATCTTCGTTTCCAAATTTCACGTGAATATAACAGAAACTGAACAGCTCAGTTTTGAAAAGAAAAACAGATCAATTATTTTTATATTTAGATATTGACATCGCTATATTATAGCCATCGTTATTAGTTTTACATAATAGTCGTACAAAGATCTAACAATTTACGGTCGGATTATTCATGTTTGTCTTGCAGATCTTATCGAGTTTTCTAGAAACCCTAAGCAAATAAAAGTCTAACGAAAATAATAATAACATCAAACAAAGGTAAAGAGTTAAAAGAAAAAAAAGGTAAAGAGTTTTTTTTTTTATCAGTTTTCTATATACTGAAAAGGTTATGATACATGCATTTATTAAATTCTACAATATTCATATCATTTTTTCTCTTGACAACACCCAGCTGGCTTGTGTTACCTTCAAATGTATTCCTTCATCAAATCTTAATACTCCAAGATGATAAAGACTAATAATAGGACCAGGGTGCGTGAATACTCAATTTTAATTATATAATGAATATTCTTAAATACTTAGATGAAAATGATTAATTGACTTTTACTGCAGGTTGAAGTAAAGTAAGGAAAGTATAATATCTCGATATTTGGGTCCCTGGGCATGTTAAGTGATGATCATGGATATTAGTAGTATTATAGTATACATGTAGTGCATGATATGTTCCTACTAATTGTGATAGTGGTATCCATTTAAAAAGTTAAAGGATTCTCTGGTTCAACAATATACATGCAGATGAATATATATATATATATATAAGAAAAGAGAAAAGTACTTCCAATACTAAAAGTAGGGAGACAAGAGTTATCATTTCTTGGTCTCTTTCACCAACATTAATCTAAGAGCATGTGAAGCAAAACTTTTGATCTTCTTTCTTTGTTATCTTCTTTCTTTGTTCATTGTGATAGAATCTTTAGAACTTCTATATGTTGGCTACTTAGGTTTCCTGTGAGAATTGGTGCAAAAAATAGATATTTTTGTGTATTCCTTATATACACTTGTGACCTCTAGCCGTGTATACTTTATATATTTTAAAACACTTAAAACTAGCTAAAACATATGAGTCGATATGTGTCTGATTAATCTATAAATTAGTTTTCAACTAAGTTACGCAACCAAAGGGGCATAAGCTCCAGAGAAAACACTCTTAAGCAGGCAGAGCCAATGATACAATTTTACTAGAATGTTATTATTATAGCGAACTTTTTACTAGTTGCATCTAGTTTATGGGATTGTAATTCTTTGAATGATAAATAAATTATAGACACAAAAGTATTAGCCTAAATCCATTTCTCTCTACTTTTACGGCTTAAGAGAGTCATGTCATTTTCGGCAAAAAAAAAGAGTTCATATAACTCATCCACGAATTCACAAGAATTGACATATATTGATCACGGAAGATAGACTTGTTGAATCTAATCGACGCTCAAATCTACTATATTATATACATAGTATTGTTATGTTATCACGTTAATAACTAGTCAACAAAGATGTCTTTACTTGATCATGATATTAGACATGGATTATGATAAGGTTCAACCATTTAACCAAAATAAATGGACGTTACGGCTTAAGACAAGATATAGCATTACCGTTTCTCCTAGATTAATGTTATTATCTTTCCACTAATAACATGTGATAGTTGTTGTCAAAAGAAAAAACATGTGATAGTTGTGGACATCAGTAGTTAGTCTATTTATTTTCTTGTGTATATAAGGCACCATTGTATATTAACAAAATTTATTTAGGAAGGGTTTTATGTTTTTATTGCTGTGGGATCCTTAACAGACTAATCTACTTACTGTTTGTTATTCATTCTGAACTGAAAGCGAATTGAATTAACATTGACAATCATTGATACGAATGTTTATGTGACTTCATAGATTTATGTTATTCTATATGAATACTATGGTCCACAATTTTCAATACCTAATAATGCCTTAAGAATATGATCGTGTTGGCAATTTAACAACAACGATTTTTTACGGATAAGAGCTGTTTATACGAAGCAAGAAACATGGGAGCTATCCATAAATGCACGGGACATGCTTTGCTTATATTCTTCACTATCATTATGAATGAAACAAGTTTATGCGCGTTTTAGTTTAATCCAATAAATTTCAGATCCTTAAATTTGATAACCAGTTTGCTTATTCTGTCGGCCAATAATTCATTTCCTCATGAGAGTCATGATAGTTCTAATGAATGGAGGCATAAACTATTAGTTTGAAAAAGTAAGAAACAAGCAAAACGAACTTACCGTTGTGGCAGTTACAAAGATTCATTTTGATTCTCCACACATACCTTTGAAAACTTGTGTAAATTCATTTCGTTTATATATTATTGTATTATATATAGTATTTTATAAGTAGACTACATCATACTTCATACCTAACTATAGATATTCCAAAAATGCAGATCATTAAACCAGATTTCAGTTCATAAGTATTTAAATCAAAATCATTTGGTAACATTTTTTATTAAATAATGTGGTAATGATATATTGATGTGTCTTTGTATAGTAGATGTAACGCTCTTAGCAATAGAAAACTACATTGAATGATATAGTTGTTTCGATAAGACTCGTTGTGTTTATGTATACTAATTAATTTAACCAATTTTTTATATAATACAATATACTGATTGTATTTGTGTGCGTGTGATAAAGTCTACGTATATATTATATTTAGACTCGTCCAAGAGCCAGTTGTTTCTCCAGGTAAGCAGACAGAACTATTCGACCAAACTACATCGGTTTAGGGTTTTTTTCTTGCATATATAATTTTGTTGACTACGTAGCCCCATCTCAGATTGTTCAACAATTTTAGCCGCCTCGTGTTGAAAACATGAAAAATGGGATTTGAACAAGTTTTTGTCGTAAAGCTTAAAATAAAATGTTTCAGTTTCTATCAGATAAATGGTTTAAAAAAAATTGGCAAAGAAAAGAAATGTTATGATCAGTTGCATTGATCAGTCATGTATTTGTAACATAAAATATAACTAATCATGATCATGTATATCCTCGTAGCGTTCAATAGGATAGTGCTTGTTCAATAATCAAGTTACAGACCACAGAAACTTTTCTTCTTCTTACAAGTATGGAGTATTGGGCTTCTAGATGGTACATTACTATATTTCCAGACCAAAGTTCAAAACAATTCTGAGTGAATTTGGTATTCGGATCTGATAGCGGTGAAACTCTTCTTAACCGGTTAAGTTCTTAACATTGTCCAACAAATATATTATATACACCTAAAATTTAACATGTACGATTGAAGATAGTTATCAACATAACATTTGCATCATTAAAAAGTAGAAAGAGGGTTAAGTTTAAAACCAGATGGGTTCTTGAAGTACCGCTTTCAAGCTTTATAAGGACAGCTCTTATTCACGTGTAAGGCCCATTTCTTAGTCCATCTGTTTACAATGTGGTGCAAAGTTCTCCAAGGCCCAATTCGAGACTTGCCAAGTAAGTATGATTATAGGATGCTTAATCAACGAATCCGTTGTAGCACACAGGCCAATTTCAAAAGTTGAAATCCGGGTTCAACGCCCGGCAACGGAAAATATTCTTATGTACAATGTGTTTTCCATGTCACTAAATCATCGCCAAACATCTATTCTGGAAAATATTCTTATGTACAATGTGTTTTCCATTTCACTTATCTATTAACTAATATTTATATTATTAGAAATCAAATACAAAATTGGAATGTTTGGAAACACGGATAGCAGATTAAATATTTTCTTCTATTTACATATTTAGTCATTTCATTTCTTTCTTATTTACATATTCTGCCAATATCATTTAAAATAATATATTTAAATTAATCAATTTCAATGGGTATATAAATTTGGTACATTAATAATAAACCAACTATAATTTTTATTTTTTAAATTATAACAAAATCTGCTCAGAAAGAATCTAACAAAATTTTATTTTAAAATTTAAATATTTTTATAAAATTATACATTAATAAATTTCGTGATTAGTAATATAATATTATTATAAATAAATTTAACTAAGTTTTTTTATAAAATTATACATTAATAAAATTACCTTGGCATGTTTTTTTTGGATTTATTGAAAAATGTTGTGACTTATCTATTAACTAATATTTATATTATTAGAAATCAAATACAAAATTGGAATGTTTGGAAATATAGATAGCAGACTAAATGAAAAATGTTTGGAAACACGGATAGCAGATTAAATATTTTCTTCTATTTACATATTTAGTCATCCTATTTCTTTCTTATTTACATATTCTGCCAATATCATTTAAAATAATATATTTAAATTAATCAATTTCAATGAGTATATAAATTATTAAATTTGGTACATTAATAATAAACCAACTACAATTTTTATTTTTTAAATTATAACAAAATCTGCTCAGAAACAATATAACAAAATTTTACTTTAAAATTTAAATATTTTTATAAAATTATACATTAATAAATTTCGTGATTAGTAATATAATATTATTATAAATAAATTTAACTAAGTTTTTATTATAAAACATGAAAATAAAATTCGACACTATTTTTTTATAAATTCTATAAATATATATTCTATATTATATAAAAATAGCAGTGTTACATTAGTTAGATATGGTAAAATTATATTAAATAGGTAAATTAACAAATTTTAAAATTTTATCTACTATTAAGAAATAGTAATTAGACCATTTCAAAAATTAGTTAATATGACATATTTAATTATTTACATCAATAATAAGCTAACTAAAGATTTGAATTTTATTTTTTAATTATAAAAAATCTGTTGAGAAAGAATCTAACAAAATCTTACTTAAGAATTTAAATATTTTTATAAAATAATACATTAATAAATTTCGTAATTAGTTATATAATATTATTATAAATCAATGTTAACTAAAATTTTATTATAAACAAGAAAATAAAAATTCTACTTTTTTTATAAATTCTATAAATATATTCTGGATTATATGAAAATAGAAGTGTTACATGAATTAAATATGATAAAATTATATTAAATAGGTAAATTAACAAATTTTAAATTGTAAATTTTTTTATTTAAATAAATCATCATTCATCATTAAAATAGGCTAAAATTCATAAATTGTATAATAGCTTTATAAAAAATAAATGTATTAACATATGTTAAACTTATATATCTACAATTTTTTATTTATACAATATATTATTTAAAATGTTTGTATACAAAAATATATTAATATATAAAACTTTAATTCATATACTATTTCAAAAAATGTCAATAGAAAACTATGGTATTTTAGCAACTCAATTAAAATATTAATGACAAATCAAATTTTAATTTTAAATTTATTTTTGTTTTAATTATAAAAAATATGTTGGAAATTTTCTTTTAAAGCAATGAAGTCTTAATTTTTTAAAATAAAACTTAATATCATAACATCCAAAAAATATCATATATCAATAAATTTTAATAAAATAATATGATAGATACTACTATGTATAAAATTTACTAAAAATAAGTCTATATTATTTAAACAAAACAGTGTTTTTACTTATAAATTTCGTAAAACACTAAAATGATATATGTTAAAGTATATTTTCTTATACATATTAAATAGATTTCTTTTAAATAATATAAATAAATAAAATTTAAAATATATATATGAAAATGTATAAATTAAAGAAAAAAACATATTTTGAAAGAAATTCTTTATTTGATTATTTCATATGGTTATTTTATTGTATCTAACTCGAAAATATATTAGTAAGTAATAAAAATTAATAACAAATTAAAATGTTTTAAACAAATCAATATATATTAATAGTGTTGAAGAAGAAATATAAAAAAAATTATAGAGTTACACAATATATAGCACTAAATTAAAATTATATAAATAAAATATTTGTAACAATATCAAATACATTTATAAAATAGAAAAATATCTGCACGGCAGGTTAAAATCTAGTTAAATTCATTACAAAGGAGCTTGTGTTCATAAATCAAAAATTTAACACTAAATATCAAGCACCTTTCTGCCAGCAAAAAAAGGTGTCACATGGGGGGGGGGGAAAGTTCGTTCTTGTCAAATATACAACACTTCGAACTAAGAAACTAAGTTATTTTATTGTGTGTGTTTTGTTTTTCACTTGTATATGTATTTGACCGATGAACCAATTTGTAGTTTGTGCTACTCGATGATGATAAATACATAACATCGGGAACTCACGTTGATGATATTTTGTCGAACAGTCGAAGTCAAAACTTTGTCATCTATTTTGGGAAAACGGTCGGTAGAAAGTTCACCTTCACCATCTAGGGAGTGGGACTATTTAGGACAAATAAACAGCATCCAAAAGAGAAACATATAGACACGAAAGTATAATTAATAACATATGAACAGTAATTTCAGTATACTATAGGTTTGGTTTGTTAATCAGGCTGTATATATGCACGTTCAATCCATTTCTGTCCCCATGCACATAAATATACACGAAGACTTTTGTGGCTAGGTGGGTAAATGTGTAAAATATGTTGTTTACAATATTAAATGTTACATTTACTATAGGTTATTCGTACTGCCTATTTATGTGATGAGAAAATGCAACAAATCAGTAGCTGAAATCTAATAAAGTGGTAAACACATCAAAACTTTAATAAAAAATCGTAGTTAATTAACCATTTTTGTCACTGGTCCAGCCAAATAAAGTTGAATTCTCCATGCAAACAATTAATCAGACCATGTTGGATGTTAACTGTTCAACACATAATAACACATTTATCAGATAGGCAGATACTATGTATAATAGTATCAATTAAAGCCATACGTTTGTTGCTCTTGAAAATGCAAAAACGTTACTATATCTAAGCAAAGTCTCATGTTGAACAGTTGAAGGTGCTTGTTTATGTTTTTTTTTTTTTTTTAACCTGGGGGTATCCCAGGCCCAGAAGGCCCATACTAATCCCCAAGAGGAAGGAATGCCCACGGATAAACGTCACTCCCAGTTTTTCAAATGGGCCGAAAGCATGGCCCATATCCGTGTGGGTGACAAAAGCGTTGCAAGGTAGTTCCCTCCAGCGTGGATCGAACCCCTTACCTAGGTGCAGGCGGGGACCCGTCCCAACCATTGGGCTACAACGTCTCGTCACTTGTTTATGTTGTCACGACCAGAGATTTGCGATCAGTCGTGATTTCTAATTATTGAAAATTTCAGTGACCTGAAATTAAATTATTTTTTCTGCAAAATACGACGGGTCACTGTAGTCGCATGTTCATACGACTTGAACATAAACAACATTTAGTAATAGGTCGCGGTGGTAGTGACATGCAAACGAATATGGTTTACTTAACTTTTTTTATATTAGAAAACAAAATTAATGTAATATACAAACAACTAGGCAGCCAAAAGTTGCATACAAAAGGTTCATGCATGTATGTATGGGCACAGCAAGTAAACACTTTGCAGTTCCATAAGCAAAAAGAAACTACTTGAATAACCTTACCAAGACAAAGTATTTTTAGACTATACGTTTTGTATGTAAATGTGTTGCACTCTTTCTCCTCTCCACCCAGTGGCCACTGGCCAGTGCCCTTGTAAGCTTTTTAGATGCCCTTTGCGCTTTCTTTTTAAGCCCACGATATAATGTATACGCATGTATTTGTTTTTTTTTAACACAAATATTCAACTTTCATTCACCCAACAGGTTTACCATACAAAGAAATGTCATTCCTAACATGATATTTTAACCATCTTGGCTCTATAGAATATAACTTAGGGACATTAGACATGAATGTAAAAGTCTCCTTTGCTATCCTATCAGCAGCCTTATTTCCACCTCTCGGATTATACCGCACCTCCACTTCCGGAATTTGAGACAAAAGATGTGAGATGACCTGCATTGTTGGCTGGATTGAAGGCCATGTACCTTCCTCTCCCTTTAGCATCTTTGTGAGGGTCAGTGAGTCTGATTCAAAAATCACTTTACTGTATCCAAACCTCACCATAGTCTCCACAGCCCAGCGCATGGCCTCAGCTTCTGTCTCCATACTCGAACCAAGCGTTGGAACCGCTCGAGCACCAGCCCAAACAAGCTTCCCATTGCTGTCTCTGGAAATCCATCCAAGACCACTTGTTCCACGATCCTTATGCCACGCCCCATCCGTATTACACTTAATCCAATCAACCGGGGGGGGCTTCCATACATGTGGTACTGACCCGCGAACAGTATGACTTGTTTGGTGCATTTTAACCTCTTCTTTTTCACCCTTATCTCTCTCCATCCATTCCTCTGCGTCCTCCCTCGCTTTCCGCAGGATATTCAAAGCCTCATATTCTCTCCCTTGGAACAAAAACTCATTTCTGTTTTTCCACAACCTCCACAGTAAGCAGGGAATTATATCGGCTGGAACATCTTCTCGATTGGCCTCTAGGCACAGCTTTAGAACGTAGTATAGGTTGGAGTGCAAGGAGTTACCTAGTACACCTCCAGGAGGCGTCGGAATGGAGGATTGAGCCCACACTAATCTTGCCAAAGGACATTGGAATAGAACATGATTAATTGATTCCTTATCTTGGCCACATCTTACACATTGAGCGTCTCTTGACATATGTCGAATCTTCATATTCTCCGCTACCGGTAAGGAGTTGGAGATACATTTCCATAGAAAATGATGTACCTTTGGACTTGCTTTAACGCTCCATGCCAGCTTATACAGTGGGTCTAGACTAGGCTGGTTCATTAAGACCGGCTGGCTTCTTTTGTTCACTACATTACACTGAACCCAATACCCAGACTTCACAGTATAATGCCCCGTTTTGGTATAGTTCCAGACATATACATCCCTGCTTTTCGGGCCTCCTATTTGGATCATTTCGATGGTCCGTCTCTCCTCCACCGGGAATATCCTTTCCAACTCATCCCTGTTCCATTCACATCCATTGTGTTGAAGGAGGTCACGCACCTTGGTATCAACATGAGACCCACGCCGACTATCCGCTGAGTTCCATCTCATAACCCGAGCTTCTCTTGCAGGATTTTGTTGCAACCAAAGATCCTGCCATACCTTTGCTGTCTCGCCATTTCCTATTAGCATCTTAGCTCCCTGACAAACCAAAGGTTGAGCAGCACGGATGCTCCTCCAAGCATAAGAAGGTCTAGAGCCGAGAGACGCTTTGAGAGGATTTGACTTTGCAAAATATCGGCTCTTGAAAACTCGTGCTAAGAGAGAATCCGGAAACGTCAACATCCTCCAGAGTTGCTTTCCTAATAGAGCCAAATTAAAAGCTTCAAGATCTCTGAATCCCAAACCACCCTCGGACTTTGGTTTGCTAAGATGATTCCAGCGTTTCCAGTGAATGCCTTTGGCCTCTCTCTTGTTTCTCCACCAAAAATCTGACATGATGGAAGCAATCTTTCTGCAAACCGTCTTGGGGAGGAGAAAGCAGGACATCGTGTAGGTGGGTAGGGCCATAGCCACAGCCTTTAGCATCACTTCCTTACCCGCTGGGGACAGAAACCGTGTCTGCCATCCTTGAACTCGATCGCTTAGTTTCTCTTTTAGGTAGTTGAGGATCGAAACCTTTGAACCACCAAAAGATTCAGGTAGTCCTAAGTATATCCCTTCTCCTCCTTCTTGATCTATTCCCAATCTACTTTTGATATCCTCCTTCCTTCCTTCGGGAAAAAGTTTCCCGAAGTAGATGCTTGACTTTTGATAGTTTATCCTCTGCCCTGAAGCCACACTATACTCATTCAGCACTTGGGAAAGATGATTCAACTCCTCTTCATTTCCTTTGCAGTAGAACATACTATCATCCGCGTATAACAGGTGGGAGATAGCAGGAGCTGTTCTAGCCACTTTCAGGCCAGTGATTTTCCCCTGTTCCTCAGCTCTACTCAGTTTCCGAACCAACATCTCCGTACAGATGACAAAGAGGTAAGGGGACAGTGGGTCTCCTTGACGGAGTCCTCTCGATGGCTTGATCTTACCATATGGGTAGCCGTTTATAAGGACTTGGTATTCTGCTGAGGAGACACAAGCCATAATCAGCTTACACCAATCCTCCGAGAAACCCAAAGTCAGCATAGCATCTGTTAGAAAGGACCACTCCACGCGATCATATGCCTTCGAAATATCAGTCTTCACAGCAATAAACTCTTCAGCACACTTGTTATTAGAATTTAGAGCGTGGAGTAATTCGTGAGCCACCAAGATGTTGTCAGAGATGATTCTACCCTGGACAAAAGCCGCCTGAGTTTCAGACACTACCTTAGGGAGAACCTTCTTGAGACGAGTTGAGAGGAGTTTTGAGATGATCTTGAAGGCCACGTTACACAGGCTTATCGGTCTGAAGTCTGAAAGTATATTTGCATTCAACTTCTTGGGAATTAGACAGATGTTTGTTTTGTTCAGACCTTCCTCCAACTTTCCAGACCGAAAGAAGTCTGAAAGTATGAAAGTATATACGCATGTATTTGTTTGAGTACATATTATAAATAATTTCAGTTTTGTAGATACAAAAACGGTATTCTATAGTAGTTTAGGATAAATTAAGGTTTATGGCTTGATCGGGCTAGGAAGTGCCGTACCGTACGTGACACTCAATTTCCCGTATGGAGCAACAAGGTTCATATTTTTCTTATGTATTATATATTCATCCTTTTTAACAACATTTGAAGAAAATAAATAATTTCATTAATTTGTGAAAGTTTGATTTAGATAATGTACCTAATGTACCATATGATAAGCTATAGCTTAATACAACCACATTTGAGTTATAAAGTAAATTTATTAACAATTAAACAGTTAAATAAAACTCTCAGGCTCAGCTAGCTTCTAACAAAAAGAAACAAACACCTACCAATAATTAGCTAAAACAATCCAAAACAACACCGTCATTAGCTTATCAAGAGACCATTTATGACGCACATGTACATTACGCCTCACGGGTTTAAAAAACATCCCCCAACAGCTCCATTGCCTCCTCATGTGACTCTTTTTTTTTCTCTGTACTCTGAAATTTGTTTTTTTTTTCTGAACACAAGTCTATTTTATTCTTTTCCGTTGAAAAAGTTATATTATTTATTAATGTTATCTTATTTGATTCTACTGGATTCGAACCAAACCCATGACAGAAGAGAATGATGAGAACCAGATCACCAATCTTGATCCAATTGTAATAATAAAAAACAACTATGACGACGATTGATTCTTGAGTAAGTCTCTTTCTTTCTCTACACTTCTCCCAATCTCCATACCTTTTATCTCTACTTCTCAATCATTACCATAACCAGAAGAACAAAGACAAAGCAATGTCGCTTGACATCAAGAGACCTAACAGCAACAAGATGAAGAAGAAGACAGAGTTCGTCGTCAAAATGCAGCTAAATCACAACAACAGAGGAGGAAACAACCTTTTCATCGTCTTCTTCAGACATTATTACAGATGGATCCTCTGGTTTTTCCTCTCTCTCTATTTCTTCACATCTTACTTCGCCATAGACCAACCCTCACCATCTTCCACCACCACCATCACAACATCCAATCTCATCTCTAACCTCAAAACGTCGTCGTCTCTCCCATCTCACGCCCTCATCGAATCTTCCGCCATTGTCAAACCAACTCACACATCTTTATTCAACGGAATGAAGATTTACATTTACGACTTACCGGCGAGATACAACGCCGATTGGATCACGGCTTCAGACCGGTGCGCCAGTCATCTCTTCGCGGCGGAGGTAGCGATTCACCGCGCCCTTCTCTCTGCTTCCTCCGTCCGTACGTTAGACTCAGAAGAAGCTGACTTCTTCTTCGTCCCTGTATACGTCTCCTGCAACTTCTCCACCAACAACGGCTTCCCTTCTCTAAGCCACGCTCGCTCCCTCATCTCCTCCGCCGTTGATTTCATCTCAGACAGGTACCCGTTTTGGAACAGAACTCGAGGCTCCGACCACGTGTTCGTCGCTTCACATGACTTCGGTGCATGCTTCCATGCCATGGTAAGATCCTCTGTTCATCAATTTCTCATAAAGTTTTAATTTTTATTCAGAATTTTAAAGAAAAAAAATTAGTTTTTGAAAAGTTATAATTTTTATACAAATTTTTAGAGAAAGAACTGATTTTAAAAAGTCAGAATTTTTATACAATTTTTTAGAGAAAGAACTGATTTTGAAAAGTTATAATTTTTATATAGATTTTAGAGAGAAACTGATTTTCTAAATTGATTTTTGTGAAGGAGGGTATGGCGATTGAAGAAGGCATTCCAGAGTTTATGAAGAACTCAATAATTTTACAGACGTTTGGAGTAAACTACAAGCATCCATGTCAAGAAGCGGAGCATGTGGTGATCCCTCCGTATATTCCGCCGGAGAGTGTACAGAGAGCAATACAAAAAGCTCCGGGGAACGGACGGCGAGACATATGGGCGTTTTTCCGGGGGAAGATGGAAGTTAACCCCAAGAATATAAACGGACGTTATTACAGCAAGTGCGTGCGTAACGAAACCTTTTTTATTTGTTACCTCGTTGACTTTGACTTTCTGTGTTGGTTTTATCGTTAATTACTAAAATTGTCACTTTCATAACGTGCAGGGGAGTGAGAACGGCGATTTTGAAGAAATACGGCGGAAGAAGACGGTTTCATCTTAACCGGCGCCGGTTTTCTGGATACCGGTCTGAGATCATGCGGTCAGTGTTTTGTCTTTGTCCTCTCGGGTGGGCTCCATGGAGTCCACGGCTAGTGGAATCAGCCGTGTTAGGTTGTGTCCCCGTGGTTATTGCAGATGGGATTCAGTTACCGTTCTCGGAGACGGTACGGTGGCCGGAGATATCTCTCACGGTGGCGGAGAAAGACGTGAGGAAACTACGTAAGATATTGGAACACGTGACGGCGACTAATTTGTCAATGATACAGCGGAACTTACGTGAGCCGGCGTTTAAGCGGGCCCTCTTGTACAATGTGCCGATGATGGAAGGCGATGCCACGTGGCTTATTCTCGATGCGTTGTCGAAGAAGCTAGATCGGTCATACAGAAGGTCAAGGGTTTAGAGCCAATGAAGAGCTGACACGTAAGATGCTGTCGCTAAATGGATGCTAGGCTGGAATTTTTTTTACTGTTTCGATATTGGAAACTGGAATGTCTAAGTGTGGGGTCCATAACGTGAGAGGCTTAACTCGGACTCGTGTGAGATGTCTGCTGAGCTGGTTATCACTGAGTGGAACAACATGTGGCTCGGGGAAGTGGAAGTGTAAAGTATGATGACGTGTAATTCTTTGTATGAGTAGGCATATGATTCTTTGAACATAGTAGTAATAAAGAACTTGTTTGATAGAAATGCATGCAGGGTTAAATCAATCTAAACTTAAAAGAAAAAATCCAATCATAGTAAACAACTCTATCTAATTAGCAAGAATTGCAACTCTATCTATAATAATTCGGTTAGCTTTTGATATTCGTTCTCTATAAAAAAACTTAATTTGCAACTAAACTCCAATATAATTGCTGATATAATAAATAAAGAACTAGTGAATAAAGAGAAAACAAAAAGCTGGAGCTGTATGGAGAAGATGAAAAAGGGAAAAGTGAGTAAGAGACAGCTAGTGTGTCAGAAAATGCATTATACCCAATAAATGCAATGAGTTGAACTAATAATATATACACAGTTTGTTTGCAGTCCCACCTTACGTCTAGTAGTTATCGATAAAACAGTACATTTGATACCTTCTGAATATTTTGAAGCTGAATGTTAAGAACTGGAGAGGCTATAGCCAAAGCAATAGATACTATTACATATTGTTACTTAAATCTGTTTCTGAATGTTAGAATTGGAGAGGCTATAGCCAAAGCAAATAGATACTAGTATTACATAGTATCTCATAACAATATGTAATACTAGTATCTATTTTCTCATAGTATCTCTTTTACAATGGGTATGGTCACTGGTCTAAGTACTATTCTCTTTGTCTAAGAATTGATGTGAGAGCCATAAGAGGGGTCTGGATCTTTAGACCTATATCTAAAAACATATAAAAGGCCTCCAAAATATTTAATTTGCTAAAAAGATCCTAATTGTTTTTTGTTATTGATTCTAGGCTTTATTATGTTGGGCCGAACCCAATCATACTCCACAGGCCTTAATTAAAGAATATTTTGACATTTCCCTTCTAATATTTTCCTTTTTTTAATTACAAGATTAAGACAACCAAATAATTGCTATTAATTTAGTTTTTAAAAGTAATTTTGGTTCCTTGGGCATAACATTTTGTTAGCATACAGATTATTCTTGTAAGATCAAAAACAGAGCAGCAGGGAAGGTAAAGAACAAACAAAAGTCGCAAAAGAATGGAGAGAGTGATGAACATAATAAAGCCGAAGCCTGATCCTAAGCAACTCTTACGTGATTGGCAACGCAAACTTCGTCAAGAGTGCCGTAACATCGAACGCCAAATCCGAGGTTCCCTTTTAAATCTTCCTCGTTGGTGAAATTTAGGGTTTTTTAGATTCTGGGAAAGTTCTGAACTTTGATGAATCTAGCTGAAATTAAATTGATGGGTTTGTTCGATCACACCCAGAATTGCTAAAAATCAATCTGAATCGGTTTTGGGATCGGATCATGATCACGAATCACGAGTGTCCTTATAAGCTGATTTTGATTTCGATTTGAATCTATGATGGATTATTCGTTTTCAGATATACAGAAAGAAGAGAGAACCGTACAGAAAGCTATTAAGGAAGCTGCTAAGCGGAATGATATGGTCTCAGCAAAGGTAGACTCCAAAAAAGTTAGCTTTTTTCTTTGTTAATCTTTGGCTGATTCTCATTCTATGGTGTTCATTCAAGGCGCTTGCTAAGGAAATTGTGAGTGCGAGAAGAACAGTTAACCGGTTATATGAAAACAAGGCGCAGATGAATTCCATATCTCTGCACCTTGGGGAGAGTGTTGGTATATAAAGCTTAATGTTTTCATCGTTTTGTCTATGTTTGCAATGTGATTGTGTTATCACTTTGATTCATATATATCTTTTCTTTGCATCTTCAGCTGTTGCTAGAACAGTTGGGCATCTGTCCAAGAGCGCAGAGGTTATGAAGCTTGTCAATAATCTCATGAAGGCTCCACAAATGGCTGCTACTATGCAGGAGTTCAGCAAAGAGATGACTAAGGTAACCTTTATTTCATCATATTAGTATCATGTCATGCAATCCATAATGATTTTCTTTTATTGTTGTTTTGATATGCAGGCTGGAGTTATTGAGGAGTTTGTGAATGAGGCCATTGACAATGCACTAGATTCAGAGGATATGGAGGAAGAGATCGACGAAGAGGTTGATAAAGTATTGACAGCCATTGCTGGAGAAACCGCTGCAGAGCTTCCAGAAGCTTTCTTTGGTTCCGTTTATGTTTAAAACTGGTTCTTCTTTTACTTGCTATATTTTTCTGTTTTTTTTTTTTTGAAGTACTACGACGTGAGGAAAAGATTGTAAGACCACTGTGCTACGACATTTGGAATGTGCAAACATTCTTGAACCAAGAAAACGTACGGAAAGCTTTAGGAGTTGGCGACAACAAATTCGAGTTGTGCAGTGGTGATGTTAATAAGGCAATGGTTGTGGATTGGATGATTAATCTTGAGGTTAAGATCCCAGCTCTTGTCGAAGATGGAATCAATCTTCTAGTTTATGCAGAGGAATATGATTTGGTTTGCAATTGGCTTGGTAAGATTGATCATAAATTGGAACAACATATCGTCTTCAATCTTGTTAGTTTAAACGTTTTGGGCTTTTTCGTTTTACTTGGTTCTTGTTCTATGTTTATATAGGAAATCCAGGTGGGTTGAGCAGATGAATGTCAGGCCAGAAGGAATTTGGGATCAGCCAAGACAGTGCCATTCCTGGTAGATGGTGATGCAAGGAGCGGTGTTAATGAGTATCACGTCTCGCTCACTTTTCTAAGAGTATACAGCCATATACACAGACCGATGAATGATCCCTACTCAAACCTATTAATTTTAATGTAAATATGCCACTAAAGATAACAACTTTTTTGTTTTGCTTGCTGAAAATTGCAATTGTCGGATCAGGTGCTCATGATGCTGACCCTATGGTCCAATGGATCTAGCCAAGCTTCCTTACAATCGCTCGCGCTGAGCTTGGACTGCAAGGATAGGGCTTGCTACTCCCGTGGACGTTCCTTCATGTGATGTCTATTATCCGTTTATTACGCCGAATATAATGTCTAAGAATATATAAATATGTGTCTGCTTAGTCGCTGACTTTGCTGAGCCACCCCGTCTAAGCCTCTGGTTCCAATCCTGACTGTTGACATGCGATTATCTATGGATGCAGTTCATACTTTAAGATTATGGACAGACAAACTTGCTCTCTTATTATTAAGCGCACTAAAGTATTTCTCGCGTAACGGCATGACATTACTTTCCATGATAATGTTTACGTTAATTTATCAAATGTTTAACAATCTGTATAGTATAGCGAAATTTAATAACATTTGAAATTGAAAGTAATTTGGAACAATCAGATGATAATGGTCGGAGGAATCTTCCGCCAATAATTATATTGTCATTGTTCCATAGGTAAACACCCATCGTCCTTTGCACAACGAAACACATCCGTAGAAGTCTGTGTCTGAATCGTACAAACGATACTCTTCAAAGAGGGTGCAATTGTGCTTCACCCCAAACGTTCCTACGCAAGAGCGCCCGCTGCTTGCGACACTACAGATCTCACCGTTTATCGTTTCTCGCAGCAGTGGGTGAGATATCATCAGTCGCATTTTGTCGCTAGTGGGTGGGATCTTTATGCAGAGAAACCTGACCCAAGGTATGGATTTAGACATCCTACGGGATCGTCGCCAGTATGCACGCGTCACGAAGACGCGGACATTAGCACTGGATCTCTGCTCGTCTGGTTGATACTGATTATGAGTGGGCGTGTCCGTCGTGCGGATCCTATAGCTAACCAAGAGCTACAGGGTCATGAATCTGAGTACCTATGTATATTCAGGAGTATCGCTTATGAGTCAGTGTGTCTTTAGATTATGTGGAAAGACTGTGTGTTATGGAAGTGAGAAATGACTATTATATTCTCTTTTGGGATTAGTCTGCTGTGTGTCGTGTCTCGTCTCTATATGCCTACCCTCTATGTATATTTTTCTCGTCGGTTCTTATATTATCTAGCTTCAGTTTTCATACTATTTGTAGGCATTACACATATTTGCATAACTACGTTTAAGTATTGATATAAGTGGTTACGCGTGTTACCTACTTACGTTTTTCAGAGAGAAGTGTTATGCTTGATGGTAATAATCCAGTAACTGTTTCTATGTTCCAACTATGCACATTCCCTGCATCGTCCTAGATATTGTTACATTTGTCCATATTTATCTCTCGCAATTATCATATTATAAGGGAAATTCGACAACACTAATGTAGGTTTACGGCTCACACACTAACTAAAAGCAGCATATGCGTGGCTCATTGGGGCCCATAATATTTGGTTTTGTAGGGTTGGTAAAGTCTACTATATGGACTTTATGTCAACAGCCCGTTTCGTCTCAACTATACAGAAAAGAAAACGCAGCAAGCGGTATCAAGAGGACCTGAAAAAAATGAAAATTTTCTAAAATATCACTATCTATAAGCATTTAGAAATAAAAATTATTAAAAAGAAAACTAAACCTTTTATCATTTCCTAAATTAAGATGCTGTTAATTAACTTTTCTTCAAAAAAAAAAAGGAACGTTAACTTTCTGTGATGTTTTTTAACTTTTTAATGAAAACATAAAAGTATGTGCTGGATGTATTTTCGCTGTGTCTATAAAGTGTGTGGATTGTTGTAGTTTTACACTTTCTTCATAAGATTGTAGAAGATGACAGAAGTCGTGTGGAATTGTTAAGTTTACACTTTTCTTTTCATTAAATGACATTCGGGTAAAAAAACTATAGTACATATCAGAAGTAATTTTATAACACCAGTTCATCATATATCATCAGAAGCGCCATTTAATACGAACGCATAGTACTGATAAATAGA
>CAJHQP010002696.1:0-80536 GCA_905132765.1 Moricandia arvensis
TCAGACGTGAACCAGAACACGAACTTGGAGCAGAAGATACAAATAATGGTAATCTTAGATATGATGAGTTCGGAATTTTCATAGACCCGGAGGGACGTGCACGGGCTCTTTATGGGAGATTCCTACATATATCTAAGGAGGATGTAGCAAACACCCTTATTATGGCTAATGGATCGGGTAATTCATTTGGACAACAGCAACAACCATCGATCGATGCGCATCTTACAGCGTCGATCGACATTGAGGAGCAGAAGAACGAGACGATCCGTAATGTTCCATACACTTCCAAGCATCCTAGTTCGATCAAAAACATCCATTGTGCATCGATCTACAAAATCCATCATGCATCGATCGACAAAACCTTTCCGGAGGTACACAAACTTTGTCCTTCCAATACCTACAATACTCCACAATCGATCGATTGGATCAAACCACCATCGACCGGATGCGTTTTGAGCAAGGTACGAGAGCTTTTGATGCTCAGGGCAAAAGAATTTACCATTGGGAAAAGAAAAATGAGTATGGAATCTACAGAGATGAGAATGGTAATGCACGAGGTACAAACGAAAAAGTAGTGACTGTGCAAGCTGAAGACATCAGAGCAGTTCTAGAGAGAGCTAATTTGTTTGAGCAGAGCTACATATGTTTACCAGAATATGCAGCAAAGATTGCTATGTCTATGAAGAATCAAAGGACATACAGCAGAGAAGAGATTGATGATATTGTGCATGAGATATACAAAGTTCAGGAGATGTCACTGGATGATTTCTACAAGAGGCTGGATGATGTCTACTATCCTATAGACAACTGCCTCACCGGTTTGACTATACGCATGGATGATATGAAGCAAGATTTGGATAATGTTCAGAGATATCATGCGATTGGGGCAGACGGACTGACATCGATGGACGACAACATCAAGGCATCGACCGACACTAAAGCCAACAAACAGAAGACCGCAACAGAAATACAATTGGAAGATAGGTTCGTTGAGATTGGTTTTTCTCAGAGCCTGATGAAGAAGATATTTCTCAACAATTGGAGGATATATCAGAGACTATAGCTGCCAGACTTAGAATGCTATAGCGCAGTATTGAGAACTTACAAAGGGGAATGCATTCAATGGAGGTTGCTAGAGCGGTTATAAGGAATGAGAAAAACAGAGGAGATGAGGCAGTGAGAAGATTTATTGGTACATGGTTTCAGAAGAGAAAAGAAGATGTAGACACTTGTTTTCTAATTGTTGATCCACCTCCATACTAGTCAAAAAGTTCACAACGTCGAGCTTAAGACTAGACACAAGCGCTGAGTGGGAGGCAACCCACTGTTTAGTAAGTCTTTATTTCGTTTTTAGTTATACTACTATTAATTTTGATTTTTACTTTGTTTTGTAGACTATTTGAGTCCAGCATCATCGACACCATAGAGGCACCATCAGTCGACAATGGATCGCGACCATCGATCGACCCCTCATGCCTACCATCGATAGACACTCTATTACAAAGAGAGGTATCGAGTTTTCTACTTAAGCTATTTACTTATGATTTAATTTTTTTCTAACCAATCTAAGACATATTACACTGGGGACAATGTAATTTAAGTCTGGGGGAGGTTCGCTAATTCTATTTGATTTATTTTGAGACTTATTTACTATGTATATATTTAAGTTTTTCAAAAAAAATTAATGAGTCAAGAAGGAGACTATGATCAAGATTTATTATTGACTAACCACGCTTTAGCACCATTCTTAGAAGGTTGTTTCCAGAGATTACTAGAGATACCAAAGTGGATCATCCTGCCACTATGACACACTTGCTTAGAAAGTTTGAAGGTACCGAAGCTGATTTCCAACACTAATCCTGACATTATCTGCTTGCTTTGGGGCTTGGTATAAACTGGATCGGATTCCTTCTGCAAATCTGTAGGTACAAGTCATTGCACATTTGGTTTCCTTCTTTCTCTCTCTTCAGCATCTGCCTAAAATCTTAAAATATTGAGATGACTTCCCAAGATATAGAGGGGTACGTACATTACCGATGACCCCACTATTTTAATTTGGATGACCTATCACACATTGTTGGAAGCGAGGGGTAGGTACATTACCGATGACTCTACTATTCGCCTACAACTTTGCCCAAAATGTAAAAGAAAAAAAATAAAAAATAAAAGAAGAAAAGAAATGAAAAAGAAAATTGAAAATAAGATGGCAAGATGGACTGTATCAGCATCATTGTCCATTAAGTTTGAGAACTAAAAAGATTCAGAGAAGAAAGGAGGAAGAAAGGAATCAGAGAAGACTTTGTGCTTGGTTATTCAAATACTTGCAGAGGTAAGAGTTCATATGTCCTTTGATCGATACTCCCAAGGTAAAGCATGTACTTTTATTTTATGCAAAGAAATGAAATCAGTAGAGGGGTGAGTCAGACTAGTATTTGCTAAGATGTTGGTAGACTGGATCTGGTTGCTATACTAGGATAGGGTATATAAAGTTTCTTTGTGATTGGCTTGATAGGATGTGGTCGCAACAAAGTAGGGTGACAATTATACTTTGACATTATGTGAGTCTCAGCTTTTCAAAACCTCTTTCACGGGCTTGGTTTTCTTGAGGACAAACAAAATGTTCAGTCTGGGGGAGTTGATATAGCCTATTTATTACTAGTTTTAGGCCATGGTACAGACTCTATTTAGGGTCTATTATGTGTGTCTAGGCTATGTTTTGGAGTATTTACAGGTCCAGGAATGTTTTAGACATATATGGAGATACTTGAAGCTTTTGGAGCATTTAGAGGAGAAGAATCTATAGCTGATAATTTAAGGAGTCGAAGTACAAGACAGACGTCGATCGACGACACAACCTTGGCGTCGACTGATGTTAAAAGACCAAGGTCGATTGATGTTGCACACTTGCCATCGATCGACATACAAATCGCAGACATCTGATTCAAAGCCGAAGTTAGAGACAAATGACGAAAATACCCTGGACAAATTTTGAACTAAGTTATAGGGTTTTTATATTAACGCCTTATGTATTGAGGGAAATGTGCAACAGAAAGTGCATGAAGTGCAGAGTTTTGTGCACAAAGCGTTTTATTTTTTTATTATAGTTTTAGGGTTTTTAGGGGAGAAAATTCATAACTCCATAAGGAGATTTGTATTGGAACCTCAATATTCAATCTATGCATTATATTCACACTATTGTTCTTTCTTTAATTATGTTTGAGTAGTTATCAACTAGATTTAGGGTTGAATGACAACAATCATGGATTAGCCCAAAAGTACGATTGCTAGGTTGAGTTAATATCCATCAAGTGAGTTGTGCTTCATGCTTGCATTCTAGAGTAGCTAACTAGGATCTTGAAAGTAGGACATGGACAACTATGAGAGTAGGTTTTGTGCAATAATAGACTCTATTGAACTAGGCTGTACTGGAACCCCAGTATTCTATCTATGCATTATATTCAGACTATTGTTCTTTCTTTAATTATATTTGAGTAGTTATCAACTAGATTTAGGGTTGAATGACAATAATTTTGGATTAGCCCAAAAGTAGGATTGCTAAGTTGAGTTAATATCCATCAATTGAGTTGTGCTTCATGCTTGCATTCTAGAGTAGTTAACTAGGATATCGAAAGTTGGACAACTACGAGAGTAGGTTCTGTGCCAGAATAGACTCCTTTGAACTAGGATGGTAGGCGCATGCGAGAGCTGGTCTAATAAGTTTGGTGTACTTATCAAATCTCGTTCACACTTCCTTCTGATTTCACCGTCGATCAACATCAGGCATTAGCCGTCGATCGATGGTCTTACTTTTGCTCGCATACGAGAGTTGGAGTTAAAAGGGTAAGAATAGTTAATATTTGAGTTCAAGAATATTTACATTTCCGTGCTTCCTATTCCCTATAATCATGTAAACTTGAAACCCTAGATCTAATATATTTACATTTACATCTAGTTAGTTTATTAGCATATTTCCATATTTGTATTATTAGAATATTTCCATATTTGCATTATCATCATATTTCCATATTTGCATTATCATCATATTTCCATATTTGCATTATCATCATATTTCCATATTGCATCTCTACTTCTTAATAAGGAATATTTTCTTAATTGATTGTTCACCACTAATATATATATTCACCTAGTTTAGTCTTTAAAAATAAGAAATCTATTGTGTGTCATTGCTCTCTGTGGATTTGATCCGTAAGTACTACAGCTGATCTCTCTTGGCAAGAGTATTATTTGTGTGTTAAGATCATGGTTAATTTGATAGGTAATTTTTAGGATATTTATACCCTTCTAGAACAATAAAACATACAAATGCCTATATCAACAAATCCTCGAGGCGCAAAAAGATCTTGTAGTCTACCCACAGGTGACCAGGAATCAAACCATAAAGAGATTCCTTGTCCATCTTCCACTCTCATTCTTTGTAAATCTTTTGCCTTATCCCGATACATTAGAACCTTCCTCCACATCCAAGAACCAGCTGTTGTTGCATCATTAATAGACTAAAAATTACTTAGCTTTATCAGATAAGTGTGAATCCACTTTGACCAAAGATAAGATTGACCAGAGACAACTCGACATATCAACTTCAGGCAACATACATTATTCACTTCCTTTAAAGATCGAAGACCTAGACCACCTTCATGTTTATTCCTGGTCACTATTTCCCAAGAAATCTTAGCCTTTCGAGAGCTTAAAGTAGGTCCGGACCACAAAAACGGTGAGCAGATACTGTGTATCTCCTTAATACATTCTTTTGGTAGCAAGAAACCAGCCATCCAGAAATTGACTTTACTTAACAGCACAAATTTTATGAGTGGGAGTCGCCCCGCCATAGACAGGAACCTGTTTGTCCATAGACTAATACAGTTTCGTACTCTCTCAATCAAAACATTATAATCAGATTTTCCCATTCGCTTAGAAAGTAGTGGTAACCCCAAATATCGCACCGGCAACTTACCAGAGGCAAACTCAAATCGCTGCTCAAGGTGTTGAAGGGATTCATCCGAGATCCCATCATAATAGATTGTTGTTTTCTCCGTACTTATTTTCATTCCAGAGACTTTACCAAAGTGATTGAAAGCATCAACAGTACTTTCCACTGATCAAACTCTTCCATCCGTGAAAACCATGATATAATCTGCGAAACTTAGTTAAGTAAGCCCAAGATTTTTGCACTTCGGGTGATATCCCATATTATGATCTGCAGCAGCTTTGTCTAGCAACTTAGAAAACACATTCATACATATAACAAAAAGATATGAAGACAGTGCACATCCTTGCCGTATATATATATACCTATATCTTCAAAGCATATCTAGACGAGATTGTATCTTCGTGATAATCTTTGACAAGTTCGGTCGCTAGGAGAAGATTCTCTATGAGCAGCCCAGATTTCACAAATGCAGACTGATTCAGAGCTATGAACTCTGGCAGAGTAACCTTGAGTCTGTTAGCAATAACTTTCGAGAAGACGTTGTAGATGACATTGCAACAAGAGATTAGCCGGTAGTCTTTCATCTCTTTAGCCACTGTTTTCTTCGGAATTAAAGCCAGAATTGTAGAGTTAATTCCTTTGGGTAGAAAGCCCTTCACAAAGAAAGATTGTACTGAGGTAATGAACTCTGCCCCTATGACTGACCATGCTGATTTAAAGAATTTGACAGTGCAACCATCTGGCCCTGGTGACTTGTCATTAGGCATGCCAATAAGACCTTTTGTATATCCTCTGGAGTTACCTCTTTCGTCAATTCTGATTGTTCTGCAACAGAGCAGCGACAAGGTAAGAGTGTTTCAGTTCTTTGACTTCAGTTTAATTCGTTTAGGTTTAGAAAATATATCAATTGAGACTATGATTTGACTTTGGTTCTATTTTGTTTGTTCCTTCTCTGATGCTGTTCGGTTTGAATTTGGAAAAGCAAGTGAACCTAAAGCTGATAATTTGATAATAATATTATTGAAGTCAAAACTGATTTGTTTTGCTTAAGTGCGGTGTTCAATCATATTCTATGGTATGTTTATAATTTTCCATGCTGAAAATGAAGATGCAACGAGGATCTTATAGATGTCAATAGTTTACCTTGACGTAGTCACTGACGTAGACACTAATGTAGTCGTTGACGCAAGAGGCGTACTGAGTGGTCCAAAATATGTGGATGCAAGATGATGAGCAGGAGTCGTGTAGACTTGGAGAGCAAGTGCATATTTTGGAGAAAAGGCAAGAGAGTAAACTTGAAGAACAAATTTATGTTTTAAAAAAAAAATAATTAGTGCAGTTACAAGAAAAAAAATTCCTTTATTGATATTGAAGATGTTCATATCCATGGGTTCCTTGGACAAAGGGTTTTGGGAATATGGATATAACTATAAATATCTATGGGGTTGTATGTATTCCACAGAGACACAAAGGTGATTTTATAGAGAGGGAATCTCTTGGAGGTCTTCTTGGTCGTCAGTAAAGCAGACGTTGAAGTACGTGATGGAGGAGAGATATGAACTGGGTACCTTAGCAATCTTTCAGTAGCATAGTTGTTAGGGTGTTAACAGACTATGTAAAGATGATTAAGCAATTCTTGTAATAGATTGTTTAAGGCGATTTCTAATAAAGTAAAAAGTGTTTGCTTGTATTTATTATTTATTGATTTATCTTCTGCATTATTCTATTGTGGTTACATCTTTCACTTACAATTGGTATCAGAGCGGGTCACCTAAGTTACTGGTGTGATATAGAAATTGAAGACACCATGGGTTTGTTGGCTAGGAATTTTGGTAAGATGATGAATCGCTCTGGTGGGAGGATGCATAAGCCTGTAAAGCAGCATGTTTGTTAGGAAAATGATCGTGATAGTAGAAGAAGAAGAGAAGGTTTCAAGTTCTTGTGAAGGTGTTATGGTCTTAGATAGGCTGATCTGCCTAGGATCACTTGAAGGAATGGATGCATGGTGACCTTGAGGCTACTAGCACTCAGTTTGGTCGATGGTCTTCTCTTAAAAGCTATGGGACGTCTCCAACGATGTGTTGCTACTCTCAAAAGCAGGATAACCCTAGGTAGTGTCTGAGATGGATCACGATAGATCATTCTAACTAGTGTGAGCATCAATGTTCTTAGGCTGAAAAGAGAAAGCACAAGGAAAAAGACAAGTTATTAAAGTTTTTAGATTAATTGGCCCTCTAAAACTAAATAGGTACATGGCTTTATAAAACCAACAAAAAGCGTAAATCCTAAGCTAAGGAAACCCTATCTAAACCGAATTGGTTTAGTTTGTCCTAATCCTAACCTACCTTGCTTTAGTTTTTCATAATCCTAACCTACCTTGGTTTACTTAATTGAAATCCCAGACCTAATTATCTTTGATTTGCTGGCTTAAATCAATTACAAAATCGAAAACACATTAAACCAACATGCTGGTTTATATTCTTTCTTGATTATCTTTTCTCCCTTAGCCTCCATGAGATAGACTAAGTGTTGGAAAACTTCCTAATGGTCCTTGGTTCTTGCACGCGTGATTGGCCCTTCTCTAAAAACAAATAGGTCTTGTTTCTGATCAGCAACTCTCCTTTGGGTTGTTGAGGCCTTGCTTCGTCCATCTTTTGTTTCAATATGATCCATCCCATCTTTTATTTTTTGATGTCTCTCTTCATGCCCACTTGGACGAGGAAACTGATTTCCATAGCTCATTCTGAGCTTGTGAACGTTGTCCTTCATCCATTGCAAATTACTCGCCCATTCGGATGCACCTCTATTGTCTAGGTAAGGTTCAATCACCTCATCCTCCTCTGACTCGTCCAGTTCCGTGGGGACTGATCCTTCCTTAGAATCCTCTAGATCATCAGGTTCAGAATCTCCTCCTGGTGTGTTGATCTCAAGTACTCTTTGTTGCTTTGTTGATTGATGGGCTGTTGCATTGATGGTTCTGTCATGTTCTTGGTGGCACCATCCCCTCCTCTTTTAAAAGGATTTGACCTCAAATCCGACTCATCTGAAACAAAAGGATCCAAGTCAGAAACATTGAAAGTGTAACTTATGATGTACTTACCTTCCAGACCAATCTAATATGCATTGTTATTGATTTTGTTGATTACTTTAAAAGGACCATCCTTCCTTGGCAGTAATTTAGATTTTCTTTCATTAGGAAACTTTTCATTCCTCAAGTGGATCCACACAAGGTCTCCTGGTTCCAATATCAACTCTCTTCTGACTCTGTTCGTCTTCCTTGCATACATCTTAGTACGCTCCTCAATATTCCTTTTGACCTTCTCATGTAAAGACCTGACAGATTCGGCCTTTATCTCGCCATCAAGGTTAGTCTGCTCTTTCAAAGGTAAAGCAAAGAGATCTAAAGGAGATAAAAGTTTGAACCCACATTCAACTTGGAATGGAGTGAGTTTAGTGTCCAAATGCATGCACCTATTGTATGCAAACTCTACATGAGGCAACCAGTTTTCCCAAGTCCTAATGTTCGTACTTATGATGGCACGCAAAAGAGTAGATAAGGACCTATTGACTATCTCAGTCTAGGGTGACATGTGGTTGAAAATAGCAACCTAGTTTCCAATTTTTCCACAAGGTTTTCCAAAAATGACTAAGGAACTTGGAGTCTCTATTAGAAACTATAATCCTAGGCAGCCAATGTAGTCTAACAACTTCTCTAAAGAATATATCAGCTACCATGATTGCATCATCATTTTTATGGCAGGGAATAAAATGTGCCATCCTAGAAAACCTCTCCACTAAAACAAAGATGATATCTATACCTTTCCAGGTCCTAGAAAATCCTAAAACAATGTCCATAGAGATGTCAACCCACGGTTCATCATGGATAGGGAGGAGTGTTACAAACCTATTGGCTATACCTTTGATTTGTCTTGCTTGCACACTACACACTTAGAGCATACCCTTTCCACGTCTCTCTTCATGTTTGGCCAGTAGAAGTGTTCATGAAAAGTGGTTAGTGTCTTGGCAATACCAAAGTGTCCCATCAATCCTCCATGAGCCTCTCTGACATACAACTCTCTCAACGTACCAGAAAGAACACATAAGTAATTATCATAGAAAAGGAAATCTTTAAATTGAAAATACTTGCTACTAGAATGTTTGTGAGTGTCCTTTGTAAACTTCATGAAAGTCAGAATCATCAGCATAACAAGACTTAAGATGTTCAATCCCTAAAAGTTTTGTTTCCATTGAAGTTAAGAGAGTATACCATCTTGAGAGTGCTTCTGCCTCTACATTGTCCTTACCTTGCTTGTAATGGATGACATAAAGAATTATCAATGAATTTAACCCGCCTGGCATGCCTCTTGTTCAACTTTTTTTGACCCTTGAGATGCTTAAGAGATTCATGATCTGTATGGATCACAAACTCTTTAGGCAACATGTAGTGCTGCCACATCTGAAGAGCCCTAACCATTAAATACAACTCCTTGTCATATGTAGGACAGTTCAGAGTAGCACCACCAAATTTCTCACTGAAGTAATCTATGGACCTCTTCTTTTGCATCAACACAGCTCTAATACCCATTCTAGAGGCATCACATTATATCTCAATGGTTTTAAGAAAGTTAGGCAATACAAGTAAATGAGTATTGGTTAGCTTCTCTTTCAAGATCTGGAATGCATCTTCATGTGCTTGCCTCCACGTGAATCCCACACTCTTCTTGATGACTTCAGTGATTGGGGAAGCAATGGTACTGAAGTTTCTTACAAACGTCCTGTAGAAGCCAGCCAGTCCATTGAAACTCCTGACTTCTCCAATAATCTTAGGAGTCGACCACTCCCTAATAACCTTTACATTTTCCTCATCAACATGTATACCCTGTGATGTCACAAAAAAAACTAGGAAAACAAGGTTATCTAGTTCCAAAAGAGTACTTCTTGTAGTGAACATAAAGACTCTCTTTTCTAAGCACTTCCAAGACTTGTTTCAAATGCTCAACATGTTCTGCCATGGTTTTGCTATAGACCAGTATATCATCAAAGTACACAACCACGAAACGACCTATAGGAGCCCTCAATACATGGTTCATCAACCTCATAAAAGTGCTAGCTGCATTAGTAAGACCAAATGGCATGACTAGCCCCTCATACAATTCTAATTTAATTTTAAAAGCAATTTTCCACTCATCACCTTCTTTTATTCTGATCTTGTGGTAACCACTCTTTAAATCAATTTTAGAAAGACACATGAACCATATAACTCATCTAACATATCATCTAAACAAGATTAGATGTCTACAATTAACTGTTATGTTGTTGATAGCTCTACAGAAAACACACATGCGTCAGCTTCCATCCTTCTTTTGGAAACACAGAATGATCATTTTGAACCTCAGTAGAAGGTATATCATCTGGACCAGAGGTTTGGAAAATGATATTCGGAGTTGAACTTGGCTTAAAAGATTTCTGCCTCTCATCATGAGTAACCCTATGAAACACATCTTAAATAGATGGTATTGGTTTGACCATCAAGATATGGCGACAAGTAGCCTCATAAGCTTCATTCAATCCCATCAAGAATTTGGTAAAACGACATCTTTGTTGTAGATGTTCCCAAAGCTCAGCTGCAGGACACTCACATTTTCCACAAGTACATACATGATCAACGTAATTCTTTTATTCCTCCCAAAGAGTAACCAAATGCAGTATAGTAGGTACTTATATCCATTGATCCTTGTTGGATTCGACTCAACCACTGCTCAATTTCATAGACACTTGGTGCATCATCTTATTAAACCAAAAATTATATTTTTCCAAATCGATTCAACAATGGATATCATCCAGAGATTCTGACCTATTTTCTTCAATACAGAGTTCATTAATCAAGTAGCTACCATGTCGTTTCATCTAGACCAAGATCCAGGCACCCTATGATTATCCAAAGGTTTAGGAATTGTACCGTCTATGAATCCGAGTTTGTTACAGACGTTAAGAGCCATCCTAGATGATCGACACCAAGAATGGACTTTCTCACGAAAGGTGAGACGATATGAGACCAAGAAAAAAAACGCATGATCGAAGCTATGAAGATAGTACGGATTCTCATACTGATCTACCAATTGTGAAGCAGACGAGGGATTTGAGCTCATCGCAACTATTATTCGTGACGATGGCGACGAACGCGTAGTTTATTCCATGAAAAAGATGAAAAATCGAAGTGAAATCAAGAAACGCTTCGATTCAAACCAGAGAAGGAAGAAAATTGAAAAATGGTAGATGAAGAACACGATCTTGAGCTCGAAAACAATCAGTTCATTAAAGAATTGTCTAATCAGATGAAAAAGGAACACCCATGACGAAGAAAATCGCAGAATCACCATGCGAGAGTGAGACTCTCAGATACCATATTGAACTTAATGAACAAAATGAATTGATGAATCAAAGTTTGTGCAACAAACTTATATAAATACACTGGTTAAGTAAAGGGAAGCTTAAACCAGTGTGGCACAAGAGAAATGAAAGAAAGTGAGAGAGAGGCAACTTGAGTTTCATAAAAAGTGAGAGAGAGAGAGAGAGAGAGAGAGAGAGAGAGAGAGAGAGAGAGAGAGAGAGAGAGAGAGAGAGAGAGAGAGAGAGAGAGAGAGAGAGAGAGAGAGAGAGAGAGAGAGAGAGAGAGAGAGAAGAATCTGGTCCATTTGATAGTCAATGGTTTAGAATGTTATAATCTCATATGCAAATAGACCAATGAGAAAAATGTTGATTTTTATTAATAGGGTTTATAGTGATTTAAACCCCCAATCATTTTTAAATTGGATAGAAAACTTCTAACTAAAATTTTATGTTTTTAAACCCTCAACTATTAAACCGTTAATGTAGTTAACCCTCCGTTAAAAAAATTGTCTTTTCTGACGGAGACCCGTTAAATGGAAACGAGGCGTTTCATATAATGACATAAACGACACGAATGCTTACAATCAACAAATATTTTAGTGATTTAAACCTCCAACTATTTTTAAATCAGATAAAAACCTCTAACTAAAACTTTATGTTTTTAAACCCACAACTATTAAACTTTTAATGTCTTTAACCATCTGTAAACAAAGTCGTATTTTCTGAATGAGACCCGTTAAATTGGAACGCAACAACAATCATGATTCATCCCCAAAAATAATTTAGCGTTTTTCTTTCTTTTCAAGAGCCATCGAAAGTGAAATAAGTCAAAAAACCTATGTTGTTTCCAATATAATTATTTCTCTCCTATTCATTTTTTTATCCAAAGGTGAATTTTGAAATGTTAAGTAACCTAGGTTATCCATTTTCACACTCGAAATTTTACCTAAAATTTATCAAAAAAGTGAAAAGGAGAGAAAGAATAAAGATTAAAAACAATAGAGTTTTTTTATTTATATAATCTTCGATGGTGTTTTTTAAAGGAAGAAGAACCTTTTTTATTTGGGGATGAATCTTGATTGTTACTTCCATTGATAAAGGTGGTTTTAAGTATCTCGTGTTATTTATGTGATTGAATGAACACTGCATTTCAATTTAACAGGTCTCCGTTTAGAAAAGACGACTTCGTTAACGGAAGGTTAACGACACTAACAGTTTAATAGTTAAAGGTTTAAAAATATAAAATTTTAGTTAGGGGTTTTTTTTATCTAAATTTAAAATAGTTGGAGGTTTAAATCACTAAAATATTTGTTGATTGTAAGCATCTCGTGTCGTTTCTATGATTCTATGAAACGTTGCGTTTCGAGTTAACGGACCATCGTTTAGAAAAAACGACTTTGTTAACGGAAGGTTAACGACACTAACAGTTTAGTAGTTAAAGGTTTAAAAACATAAAATTTTAGTTAGGGGTTTTTTATTTAAATTTAAAATAGTTGGGGGTTTAAATCACTAAAATATTTGTTGATTGTAAGCATCTCGTGTTGTTTCTATGATTCTATGAAATGTCGCGTTTCGAGTTAACGGACCATCGTTTAGAAAAAACGACTTTGTTAACGGAAGGTTAACAACACTAACAGTTTAATAGTTAAAGGTTTAAAAACATAAAATTTTAGTTAGGGGTTTTTTTATCTAAATTTAAAATAGTTGGGGGTTTAAATCACTAAAATATTTGTTGATTGTAAGCATCTCATGTCGTTTCTATGATTCTATGAAACGTCGCGTTTCGAGTTAACGGACCATCGTTTAGAAAAAAACGACTTTGTTAACGGAAGGTTAACGACACTAACAGTTTAATAGTTAAAGGTTTAAAAACATAAAATTTTAGTTGGAGGTTCCATCCGATTTGAAAATAGTTGAGGGTTTAAATCACTAAAAATCCATTACTTTCCTTCAATAACTTAATGGTTTTCAAAATAAATATTAGGGTTATTAGTGTTTTAAACCATCAACTATTTTTAAATCGGAAGGAAAACCTCCAACTAAAATTTTATGTTTTTAAACCTTCAACTATTAAACTGTTAGTGTAGTTAACCTTCCGTTAACAAAGTCATCTTTTCTTAACGGTGACCCGTTAACTCGAAACACAGCGTTTTGTATAATCACAAAAACGACACGAGATGCGTACAATCAACAAATATTTTAGTGATTTAAGCCCCCAAATATTTTAAATTTAGATGGAAAATCTCCAACTAAAACTTTATGCTTTTAAACCTTCAACTATTAAGCGTTTAACGCATTTAACCCTCCATAAACAAAGTCGTCTTTTCTGAAAGGAGACCCGCTAAATTAAAATGCAGTGTTCATTCAATCACATAAACAACACGAGATCGTTAAAACTCCCTTTATCAATAGAAGTAACAATCACGATTCATCTCCAAATAAAAAAACAGTGTTCTTCTTTCTTTTAAAAAACCATCGAAGGTGATATACGTAAAAAATTATGTTGTTTCCAATCCTTATTATTTCTCTCATGTTCACTTTTTTAATAAATTCTACGTAAAATTTTGAGTGTGAAGAGGTGGATAACTTAGGTTACTTAACATTTCAAAATTTACGTTTTGATAAATAAATGAATAGGAGAGAATTAATATTGGAAACAACATAGGTTTTTTAACTTATTTCACTTTCGATGGTTTTTGAAAAGAAAGAAAAACTCTAATTTTTTATTCGGGGATGAATCGTGATTGTACTTGCGTTCCATTTTAACGGTCTTGTTCAGAAAAGACGACTTTGTTTACAGAGGGTTAAAGACATTAAAAGTTTAATAGTTGAGGGTTTAAAAGCATAAATTTTTAGTTGGAGGTTTTCCATCGACTTAAAAATAGTTGGAGGTTTAAATCACTAAAATATTTGTTGATTGTAAACATTTCGTGTCGTTTATGTGATTATATGAAACGTTGCATTTCAATTTAACGTGTCCTCGTCAGAGAAGACGATTTTTTTAACGGAAGGTTAACGGCATTAACGGTTTAATAGTTGAGAGTTTAAAAACATAAAGTTTTAGTTAGAGGTTTTCCATCCGATTTAAAAATATTTAGGGGTTTAAATCACTATAAACCCTTATTAATACTCATTAACTATGTGTTAAATTTATGAATTAGGTTTTAGCGTTTGGCTTTTTGAAAAAAAAAGGTTTGGGTTTTAAATTTAAGATATGAGGTTAATGTTTTTAAGAAAGTTTTAAAGTTTTAAATTTAATGTTTTGAATATTAGTTTTAGATATATTATAGTGATTAGGATTTTTTAATTTAATTTGAAATTTAGTTTTTATGATATAAGATTTGGAGTGGAGTTGTAGGTTAGATTTGAGAGTAAAATTTAGAAAGATTAGATTTTTGTAAGTTATATTAATTTATGGTGTTTAAGTTTGAAGAGTTAGATCTAATGTTTAGATTTTATTAGTTGGGGTACAGTTTAAGTTTCGAGGTGGTGTTTGGAGTTTAAAAGTTAAGATTTGAAATTAACTTATGAAAAAATTAAATATTGAGTTGAAATTTAAAATCTGAGGTTAACATTTTAAAATGTCAGAGTTCTACCTTTTTGTTTAGGATTTAAGGTCGAAAATCATGTTTAGGTTTTCAAACAGTCCTAGAATATTCTGTCTAAATTGTGGCTAAAAGATATTTTATGGATTAATCACAATTTTAGCCACATTTTCAATTTGTGACCATTGGTCGCGAATATTTTGTGACAAAAGTGTGTCTATAATTAGCCAAATTTTTAATATGACAAAATCGTGACAATTAGAGTCACCAAATAGACACAAATCACACTTTTTTTCCTATTTTCTATTATTTGTGACTGATTAAAAACAAATCACGACCTATCGTAACTACAATTTGGCTATAGAATTTTTTTCTGGTAGTTTATTTTATTATCTCTCTTAAATATAAAACTAGACTCAGATCCCCTTTTTAAAACGCGCAAATATGATTTAACAAAATCTTATTTACGAAATCAAAATATATTACATTTATTCTAGTGTTTGAAAAAAATATATTATTTATATTTGAATTTACATTAAATAGGAAACTTAGATTAAATTACTTACTTTTATATTTCAAGTGTTTCAACTTTTTGATTATGAATTTTTAATAAAATTTCTGTAATTTATTTGTTAAATATGTGATGTATATTCTAGTAAAATTTTAATTATCACACCTATGTGATGTCAATTTCTTCACTCTAATACTTTATTTATATACAATATTTAGTTTAATATGAAATATTATTTAATTTAAAATGAATGAAATTTTCTATTTATGAAAATATAAATAATAAGCTGTGACGATGGGAGCAAGTAATACGAGCGCCAACCTTTCACCCCTACAATAGGAAATTGAAGTCTTCATCGGGACAATGAAAAATATGAAAATTTTATGATAGTTTCATGTAACATTTGCGAATGATTATTTTCAACTGGTGAAGATAGTCTTAGAATGAGAAGAATAAACTGCTTTTGCAACACACTTGGAAGATATACATCTTCCCAAAGAGATTTTCACTCGCTTGGAGATTATTCATGTATTCTGACACATAATATAAGGGCAGATAGTCTTGCACGACGTGCTAGGCATCAGTCGTTTCCCGTCATTCATACGAATACTGAGTTTCTGATTTGGGTCAAAAAATTCTTGTTTGAGTCTGTAATGCTGAGGACAAAAATAAATAAATAATAAGCTATTCATTTAATTTATTTTATATTAAATAAAATTATTTTGTATTATCTAAAAATGCAAAAATATTTATATTTATAACTGAATTTCCATAAATTATTTGTGTACTTTAGTCAATTATTAAATTTATCAAATTATTTGAAAGAAGACTAATAATTTAAAATATGATATAATATTTTATATTGTTTGGAAACAAAAGCAATTATTGTATTGTTTGGAAAAAAAATTAATATAATTTTGTTTCCATAATCACATTTTATTAATAATTAATGATAGTTTATATAACATAACATAGTGAAAAATTTATTTTTACCACATGTTGAGTACCACTGATCATCTTTACCATCAATAGAAGAGCATTTTCATAAATATCTAAATTATTAATGGGTAAATGACTAAAGTGACCCTAACTTATCTAAGTTTCTGCTGAACCATCGTCTTCTCTGGAAAAAGCATCCAGCGACGAGAATAAGTATCGTCTCTCTCTTTCTCTCTCACGTAGTCGGCAACAAGAGAAATCACACTTGATTACGGGATCGAGACTCAAAACCTCAACTATGTGGCTCCTCTATAAGATTCACAACTTGTTCCTTTTGTTATAAAAAAAATCAAAGAAAGTTGGTTTAGAATTGTTATTTGAACATGTCGATCTAAGAGAAAGGGTTTCGATAGTGAACATTGAGTTTTTGAAAAATTATAACCCTTTATAAATCTGGGTTTCAAGTAATTTTAGGATATCTTCCTTCTTTTATCCAAAAATAAAATAAGGTTGATTTAGACTTGTCATTTGAATAGTTCCAATTAATTGAGAGATTTTTTCGATAGTGAACACTGCATTCTAAGAAATTATAACTCATTATAAATCTGGGTTTCAGAATATTGTTGATAATACAACTCAACGATTACAAGATTTTATAAGGAAGTTTTTAAACAAGAGTTCATCGTATATGTCTATAAAATCTATAAGAGTTAATAATTTTTTTTATAAATTTACAAATCATTTATAAGGGTTCATAAATCATTTATAAGATTTATAAGAACTTATAAAGAGTTTAAAAACTATTTATAAATATTTATAAGGATTTATGAAATGTTTATAAGTGTTTATAAGAATTTATAATGGGTTTAAATACCAATATATGTGTTTATAAAGATTTTTAATAGAATTTATAAGGGTTTATAATTTTTTTATAAGAATTTATAAAGGTTTATAATTTTTTTATAAGAATTTATATATGTTTATAAAAATTTCATATAAGATTTGGGAGGGTTTATAAAAGGTTTACTATGGGTTTTGAAAATTTTGAATAGGGTTTATAAAATATTATAAAGGCTTTATAAGACTTTATAAAAGGTTTATAAATAGTTTAGAGGCTCTTCCTGAGCTGTTAGAGAAATATTTATTCTGCTAAAAACATATATCAGAAAGATCAGTTTGGTTGTGTTTTGAAGTGTTAAGTTTGTATTGTTGTTGATGGTGTAGCATCTAACATGGTTTTTATATAAAGGAAGCAGTCGATGAACATCTACCTGAACATTAAGTAGCTTAATCAAAATTATAAACATTTGAGATCTTTCTCTCTTGTTCTTTTTATGTTCTCAATGTAGTATTTCACATTATTCTTTGCTCCCCTTCATGTAGTCCTTTTGGTCATATGAGTGTTGGCACAAAATCTGAGAGTATTCAACGCCAACATAATCAACTCCAAGTTGGTTTTGCGTTGTGAAAATGCGTTTTATGTATGCTTTCAAAACAAATATACTTCATTTTCATCTATATGTTTAGTTTTTCTTTTGCTTGTCTGAGAGTTCTTTTTAAGATATTAATGGTTTAGTTTGTTCATATAAGGATTTGTAAAAATAGTTTTCTAAATTCTAAGGGCTTGTTGACAAAAAAAAATTATAAGGGCTTGTAATGGGTTTTAAGGGTTTGTAAAGATTTTTTAAGAGTTTAAAGAGATTACAAAAGGTTTATGTAGGGTTTATAAGGGTTTTAAATGGTTTATAAATCGGTTTATAACACTTATAAAACTAAAATTAGTTTATAAACAATAATAATTCAACTTAAACTCCTGAAAATCACCTTATAAATCCTAAATCAGTTTGTAAAATAATAAATCAATTTATAAACCCTTATAAATCCATTTATAAAATTTTATAAGTGTATATAAACTGTTATTTCCTTTGTAAAAAAAATAAAAGGTCTTGTGTATCATTTATACGTATAAAATGTACTCATTAATAATATATAATAATTATTTATAAGTGTTTATAAATTAGTTAAAAACAAATAATACTTTAAAGAAACTATAACAAATAGATTTTATAAATTGGTTTATATTTTTTCTTATAAAATTTCATAATTAGTATAACACATATATCATTTATAAGAGTTTATAAATAATCATAACAAGAGATTTATATATCATTTATTAAAATAATATAAACTATTTATAAGGTTTATTAGTCATTTATAAGGGTTTATAATAATTTATAAATCAATTACAAGAGTCTATAAATCATTTTATAATGGTTTAAAAAAATCATAAATCAGTTACAAGAGTTCATAAATCATCATTTTATAAGGGCTTGTAAATATATTCATAAGAGTTTGTAAACTGTATAAATGCTTATAAATAATCTTATAAGGGTTTATGAATAATTTATTATCAGTTATAAAATTATATAGATCATTTTAGAATAGGTTCATAAATCATTTTACAAGAACTTAAAAAATAGTTAACATTTATATAATTATTTATAACGGTTTATAAATTATTTAGCAAAATAGTTACATTTGTAATGATTTATAAACCATTTGATGTTTGGCGCATTGATTTCCTGGTCTTATTCACATATATGGGATACGTCAAGAGGTGGTTCAAAGTCGCTAGTATCTTTGCATGAAGAGTTTAATGAGATTGGTTTGGAGCTGAGCAAAAATAAACTCTTATAACACATTTAACATTAAAAGCCAATGATACACATGTGCAAGACAAGAAGAAATATGCTTCCGTAGCTCACAATCTCATGTTCCATCTCCACTGCTTCTGCAGATATTCTACACAAAACAAGACATAAAAGACACGGATCTCATAAAGTAGCTATTGTTCTAATCACGAGATAAAGATTCAAAGATTGTAAGAAAACTCTTTCTTATTAGCTTAAGAAACTCACTCAAAACTTAAGCTCTCACAAAATCAATCTCTTAGAACACACCAAATATGCAAAACACTCTTGCATATATATATAGAGATAAGACAATCCTTATCACTTAATATTTTCCTATTTCGATAACTACAAAATAGGATTTTATTCCTAAACCCAAATAGATTTAGTTTAGCTTGGAATCCAAGCTATCTTCAAGATTATCTTCAACATTCACCCCTTTAATCTTGAAGTGTGTGTTCTTCACATCTTGAACTCCAACTAGCTCCCTCATCTCCTTGAATTTGATTCTTCCCAAGGCCTTGGTTAAAATGTCAGCTTTCTGCAATGTCCCTGCGATATGCTCCACTTCTATTTGATCATTGTCTACACATTCTCTTATGAAATGATATCGTTTATGGATATGTTTGCTTCGACCATGAAAAACAGGATTCTTCGTAAGAGCAATTGCAGACTTGTTATCCAATCTTATCGTCACTTTCTTACTTGTTTTCTCAAGTATTTCCGCAAGAAGTTCCTGCAACCATATGGCTTGTTTTGCTGCTTCAGTTGCTGCCATAAACTCAGCCTCGCAAGAAGAAAGAGCAACCGTTTCTTGTTTTTGTGAGCACCATGTAATCAAACAATCATTCAAGTAGAATAAGTGACCAGTTGTGCTTCTCCCATCATCGACATCCACATTGTGTGAACTGTCCGAGTAGCCTACCAGTTCCATACGACTTGTTTGCAGAAAAGTAAGGCCGTATGTGATGGTTCCCTTTAGATACCTTAGAACCTGTTTTAACGCAGCATAATGACTCTCCTTCGGCTCGTGCATATACCTGCTTAAGATAACTTCAAGCCAGCATCCATGGGTATTTTCACCGGGTTACACTCTGTCATGTTGGTTTCTTCTAGGATTCTTTTGGCATATCCTTCCTGTTTCAGCATGATTCCTCCCTTAAACTGTACCACTTCGATCCCTAAGTAGTATGTAAGCAAGCCAAGATCACTCATATCAAACTTTGTTGCCATTCCTTCTTTGAATTCATTGATCATGATCGGTTTTGTTCCAGTAATAAGTAGATCATCCACATACACCGCAACAAGCAGAAGGTCTTCATTGTGTCGTTTATGATATAGGGATGGTTCTTTACTGCACTTCACGAAACCGAGTTCACCTAGTACCTTGTTTAGTTTCTCATTCCATGCTCTTGGTGCTTGTTTTAAACCATATAAGGCTTTCTTTAGCTTGTACACCTTGTTCTCACTTCCTTTCACGACAAAACCTTCTGGTTGAGATACATACACGACTTCTTTGAGATCTCCATGCAGAAAAGCTGTTTTTACATCTAGATGATGAACTTCCCAGCCATTAGAAGCTGCTAGACCAAGGATGAACCTTACTGTTTCAATGCGTGCAACAGGTGCGAACACTTCTTCATAGTCGATGCCATGTCTCTGTATATATCCTTTTGCTACTAGTCTTGATTTGTGTTTGCTTATGCTTCCATCAGAGTTACGTTTTATCTTAAACACCCATTTAAGACCAATAGCTTTTGCACCTTTAGGTAGATCAACTAACTCCCATGTGTTATTCTTTATAATTGATTCGATTTCGTTTGCACATGCATCCTTCCATACTTGTTCTTCGATGGCTTCACTGAAATCCCATGGCTCATCATTTATGAGAAGCAATAGCTTATTTCCTTCGACATCAGCCATGTACACATAGTCATCCAAGTAGCTAGGTTTCTTGCTGACTCTCGTTGATCTTCTCAATAAGCCTTGCTCTTGTTCTGTATCAGTTTGTGGCTCCGTTATATCTTCATCAATTGTATCTTCAGTTGTCTCATCATCGTTTTGTTCAGTCTTATCTTCCTCTTCTGCTTGAATGCCGTTGTTTCCGTATGCTCCAAGCGAGAGTTTAAACATTCCCGGTTGCCCTGTCGTTTGTTCTGCTGTATTCTTCCAAAACCAACTTTCGTACTCATCGAATACAACGTCTCTGCTTACCACTACTCTCCTGGTTGTTGGATCAAACAACCTGTAAGCTTTCGAACCAGGTTCTGTGCCTAAGTTAACCAAGATTCTTGTTCGATCATCCAATTTCTTTAGATGCTGATTTTCTGCTTTTGCATACCCTAGACAACCAAAAACTCTGAGATGATCAATATTAGGTTTCTTTCCCTTAAGTACCTCGTATGGTGTTTGTGACACAAGAGTTCTTGTTGCAATTCGGTTGATCAGATAGGTAGCATGGCGGACACCTTCTCCCCATAGATAATTAGGTACAGACATATGCTTCATGATGCTTCTGGTCATTTCTAGTAAGGTTCGATTTCTCCGTTCGACTACTCCATTTTGTTGAGGAGAATAAGGTGCAGTGAGGTGCCTAATGATTCCTGTTGTCTCACAGAAGTCTTTGAACTCAAGAGATGTAAATTCTCCTCCCCTATCAGTTCTGAAAGTTTTGATCCTCTCCTTCGTCTCGCCTTCTGCCATTATTTTAAACCTTTTGAATTTTTCAAGTGCTTCCCCTTTCTCTTGCAACAATATTGACCACATATAACGACTATAATCATCAATGAGCACAAAAATATATCTACTCTTTCCTGCTGTTGGTGGACTGATAGGGCCACACAGGTCTCCGTGGACGAGCTCAAGCTTCTTTGTAGCTCGATAAGTTGTTGCAGACGGGAATGGCTTCCTTGCTTGTTTACCAAGTAAGCAAGCAGTACACGTTTCATTCTCGAAGGTTAGGTTTGGTATGCCTATGGCTAGCTGATTCTTTATCATGGTCTTCATTGTGCTCACTCCGATATGGCCTAACCGCGCGTGCCATCTGCTGTACTCATCTTGTAAAGAAACTTGAAGACAGTTGGTGTGAGCGATGTTCATTAGAACCTTGTAGAGTCGGTTCTGAGATCTCTTTGCTTTAACGATGAGATTTCCTTCTTTATCATGAAGCGTGAGATGTTCTCCTTTCATCCTTACTTCACACCCCCCTTCTGTAGCTTGGCCAAGACTAATAATATTGCTTTTGAGATCTGGAATGAAATAGACATCTGAGAGTTGTTTTTGTTCTCCATTCTGACTCAGGAAAAGTATTGCTCCTTTTCCTTTAATGTCTATTCTTGAATCGTCTCCGAATCGAACCTTTCCCGTAATGCTTTCATCTATATATTTGAAGTAATCTTTAATACCCGTCATATGATTACTTGCACCATTATCTAGGTACCATACTCTGTTAGTATCAGTATTGCATTCAAGCTCTTTAGGTTTCACATTCTTTTCGTTGAGGAAGACCACTTCGTGCATAAGTAACTTGTCTGCTTCTTGAGTCTCGTCATTCTTAGCTTCATATGTTTCCTGGAGTTTCAATAATCTATCCGGACAGTTTGTAGCAAAGTGTCCATATTTATCACACCTGAAACACATTATTTTCGAGAGGTCTATATCTTTGTTATATCTTCCACGACCTCGTCCTCTGCCGTTAAACCGTCCACCACGACCTCTGCCTCTATAGTCTCCATAAGTCTGATTATTTTGTGGTTCTGAATGAGCGTACATCAGCTTGCTCTGATCATTCTGATCGTCTTCTTCTTCTTCACTGATCCGTTCTTCGTAGGCCTTCAAACGACCAATTATATCTTCAAAACTAGTCTCCTTTAGGTTGAGAACTTGCTCTAAGGATGCCACCATGTGTATATATTTCTTTCTAGGTAAACTTTTCAGAAATTTCTTTACAAGCTTAGATTCCTCCATGGCTTCCCCAAGAGCTGTAGATCGAGAAGATAGTTCTGAAAGCTTGCCGACGAAGTCATCGATGGTTTCGTTGTCCTTCATCTTCAAGCGATCAAACTCTGCTTGTAAAGTTTGTAGTCTTGCTTCTCTAACCCTGTCTGCTCCTACATGTCTTGCTTTGATGGCGTCCCAAACTTTCTTTGCCGTGTCCAGATCACCTACTTGTAAAATAAGAGCTTCTGGAATAGCTTGGAAAAGTAAAGCAATGGCTATATCATTCTTCTCACTTTCGATTGACTCTGTTTCAATAAACTCCCAAACTTTATGGACCTTAAGCAGTATCTTCATCCTTATTGCCCATACAGTATAGTTTGTAGAGGTTAACATAGGGCAGCTAATCGATGATACTTCTTTAGGTTTGTTAACAATCGTAGAGAGATCTCCCATGGCTGTCGTACGTGGTTTGTTTTAGGTCAAGGCTCTGATACCAAATATTGTTCTAATCACGAGATAAAGATTCAAAGATTGTAAGAAAACTCTTTCTTATTAGCTTAAGAAACTCACTCAAAACTTAAGCTCTCACAAAATCAATCTCTTAGAACACACCAAATATGCAAAACACTCTTGCATATATATATAGAGATAAGACAATCCTTATCACTTAATATTTTCCTATTTCGATAACTACAAAATAGGATTTTATTCCTAAACCCAAATAGATTTAGTTTAGCTTGGAATCCAAGCTATCTTCAAGATTATCTTCAACAGTAGCAAAACAGAACATTACACTACCAAAACAATAACCTTCCACCTCATATATTGTACTAAACCTTGCCAGTCAAACTACAATTAGTAGTGTTGTATTACCTCAAGAAAGTGAGGTACTTGATACGCATATCACTAAACATATTCTCCACAACATCCTTTGAATTCAAAAGCTCACAACACACCTTTCTAGTTCCCTGCATTGTCCGACATCACCAAAATCAACCAACAGAATAAGTAATCATCGAGCAATCTTACTCTTAGATTAGTATTTTCTTATGAATTAAATATATGTTAAAATCTATGCCTTTTGATTCCTAAACAGATCAACGGTAAGATTTGAAAGGACCTAATTGAGAGAACTTGCTAATAGCGAGATAAAGAGAGAGAAGGAGAGAAAGAACAAGCCTTTTCGGCGAGAGACTAATGAAAGGAATCGATTTTTGATTAAAGAGTTATGGTTTCAATAGATGCAAAGTCGTCTTCTTCCTCGCTAATCTCCATGACTATCGCTCTCTTATTTTTGCTTAAAGTCTCATACAATATTCTCGAAGAAGCAAGATAGTGATGGTTATCTAAATAAAAATGTGATTGTTATCTTCCCGAGTTCGCTGAAGATCTCGTCGGAGCTTCTCTCAATTTGATCTCGTGACAGAGATTTAGAGGAGAAATAGATCTAGGCTAGATTAGTGAAATGAGGGGTACAATAGTATTTTTTCTATTTAAATTTTAATGATAAAAATGATTAAGGTATAAATGAAATATGGTACAAGAAAAATAGTAGTTTAGGCAAATTCCCTATAACATAAAACTAAAAATTAAGTCAAGTAAAATGTTTCTGTTTTATTAAGAGAGATTGGACAAATGATTAATTATCATATTGTTTGGAAACATACATATTATTACAATGTTGTTTTTATAGTTACATTCATTGATTATTATTGACATTTCTATAATATAACATAAGACTGCGGGTGATGGATCTAGATATCCAGAAAAGTTTAGGTATCCGATTCCATATACGTTGGATCTGTGAATATAATATATGTATCTGGATCCGTGGCTTCCGATATCCAAGTTTCAGATATTTGTCTATATATTCTAATTTATGTGTATATTCGGATTTGGATTTGAATAAAAAATAATAATAAATAATTAAAATAATTTTAAGAATGCAAAATATTGGAAATCATAAAGATTTAAATATTTATAATATATTTATAAAATATATAATACAATTTAAATTTAAATAAACCATTTTATGTATAAATATTAATATCAAAATAATTATTATTAAAATTCAAAAAAAAATATTTTAAAGTTTTGATTCAGGATTAAAAGTCAAAATATCCAGATCTAATTTTGACGGATCCAAGATTTTACTGTCCGTATCCAAATCTGGGCACTCTAGATATCTGATTTTTGGAGCGGATCTCATATTGAATCCTTATCTCGGAGAATATTTCACCCCTACATATTACTAAAAGTTATGTTAATTAAAAAATTTATGTTTTAATAAGAGAGATGAGTTAATTTGAAATTTTCTTAGGTTATCCACGTATGCAAATTAGTTACACTATTCAAATTGTTAGAATTATGTAAATTATGTAAAATTAATATCATAATTTCTTTTTACATTTCATAATTTTTAGAAACTAAATTTTCAAATACAAAAATAATTAAACTAACAAATAAACAAATCAATTAGGAATATATGTTAAGTCTTTAGAAATAATAGAAATATAGGTTAAGTCTTGGGTAGCGAGAAAGCTCTTAAAATTAAGACCTATTGCATATCAGTTTAAACAGTTTGAAGTAAACGTTGGTCGGACTGCTTTCTTCTGGTTTGATGATTGGTTGCAAATGGGGAAACTTGTTGATGTCACTGCAGCTGTAGGTACTTGCTATCTTGGAGTTCGTCCCAATGCTAGGGTCAAAGCAGCTTTGCTATCAGGCTGGAACCACTAGTAAAAACAGTCGAAATAGCCATTAACTGGCCGTCGAAATTCCGTGGCTATTAAAAAAGCCACTAAAAAGCCACAAACGAAAAAAGACCACGATTTGGACGAATTCGTTGTTAAATTCTGGCAAAACCAACTACGATACAGCCACTAATTTTTCGTAGCTACTACAACCACATTTTAGTCACTGAAAAATCCGTGGCTAGAGTCTTAACCAAGGTATAGCCACTATGTTTTCGTGGCCGTATACAAAACCCTAATTCCATACCCTAAACCCTAACCTTAAACCCTAACGTTAAACCCTAAATTCAAACCCAAAACTTAAACCTAAATACAAAACAATAAATCTAATATTTTCAATTTTACTATCTAAGTCTTAAGTTGTAACTCCAAATATATATTTCATTTTTTTTTACTAAATTCAAATCTCAAATCTAACTCTTAAATTACATAACTCAAACACTATATCAAACTTCAAATACCAAACTCATATCAAACTCCTTTACATATACGCTTTCGTATTTTTCAAACCCCTTTATATATTTTAAACTCTAAAATCCAAATCCAAACTTTATATATACTCTAAACTCTAAAATATTTATACTTTGCATTATATATCTTTAACATTGTCAATCAAGTCTTATTTCTCATATTCTTAATCTTAAATATAACCCAATATCCTTTAAACTCTAAACTTTATATTTTTTTTAAACTCCTAAACATTTATGCTTTCAATTGTTTAAGTTTAAATTTTATACATCAAATCATATGTTTCAAACTCCAAACTTTAAACTTAACCATATATACTTTGACTAACACTAAACCAAAACTTACTAACAATAACTTAAACTCTAAATACCGAACACTAACTTAAACTCCAAACTAAAATGTAAATATTTTTTAAATTAATCTTAAGCATCAAATGATATATAGCAGCAAGAGGTAAACAGAAAAGAAAAAAAAATAAACCCTACTGGCCAAAACACTTTTCACATGGATCACCATTCCAGCCGTTAGATTGAGTTTCAATCAATGGATAAGATTTTTTGTTTTTTCCTTTTCCTTGTTCTTTCTCCTTGTCTCTTTAGATCTACCAAAGATATCCTATCTTCTCCATCTTTTACAGATCTCTCTTCCATCTTTGGTTCTTTTCTCTTTCAGATTTCATCTCCTACATATTCGTTCTCCGATGTGCTTCATCATCTTCCCCATTCTCTGCTCACCACTTTTTTTACCGCCTTGAGTTTGAGTCTGATTCGACACATATGACGGAACGCTCGCCTTCCCACCACCACCACCATAGTTTGACCACTGTCTCTCTCCCTCTCTCTCTCTCTCTCACTCTCCATCTATTACTCTGTTTTGAACTGACTTTGTGTGTTTCAGGGTTGGAGGAGGCAAGGTGAGGTGGAGGTGATGGTGCGGCAGAGGAGGCAAGGCAAGGCGTCGGATTACAAGAGAGACGAGACGGGCTAGGAGATGGAGGAAGGAAATGAGATGAATGGAGATAGGTGACGGAGGATTCGGGGTGGAGAAGGAGTTACAGTAGTTCTTGAAGAAGCTGGAGTGGAGGAGGTTTATGTGGAAAGACGACGGCAACATGGAGAAGATGAAGACAGCGACCAGGTCCAGCGGCAACGGGAGGAGGACGAGGAGGATGGCAGCGGATTAGGTTTAATTATTATTTTTGTGTATTTGTATTTATATATTTGTGTATTTATATCTGTGTTTTTGCAATGTATATCAAATATTTTTTTTATAAATATAATTAATAAAAAAAAATTCATAATAGCAACAAAATTATAGTAGCTAAATCGTGGGCATAAATAGCTACGATAAAACAGTGGTAAAACCGTGGCTAATATAGCCACAGAATTTATGTGAGAAAACAGTGGCTAACGAACCACGAACTAGCCACAAATTATTTTACCCAAGATGCTATAGCCACTCTTTTTTTTTTCAAAAAACAGTGGCAATTTTTTTATAGCCACGGATTTCGTTGATATAGTCACGGACGAGTAGTGACTATATTGAATGTTTTTGCTAGTGAACATACATGGCCAGAGAAGGCAATTTTTTTTTTTGAATTACCAGGAGGTTCGGACCGTAACCCTAATCCCCCGCATGCCCGAAACCACATCATGTAATATTGGTTTCGTCCCAGCGGTCATTCGAACTAGAAAACTTTGACACAATAGCTAGGGTCCTATATGATCGAATCCAAATGGAACAGCTTCCTCATGCTGCCATGGTGGTGATGCTGTGCTTTGGAAGCATTCAGATGATAATTATAAGCCACATTTTTCATCAGCCAGAACTTGGGTCCAAATAGGAGAGCGCAGGGCCACAATGTTTTGGAGCAAGAGTGTGTGGTTTATGCAAACAGTTCCTCGGTATTCATTTATTGTTTGGTTGGCAGTAAAGAATGGATTATCAACAGGTGGTATAATGAGGGCTTGGGGGCATTCAACAGGCTTGTGTTCTGTGTGGAGAGAGGGATGAGACTAGAGATTGTACTTTCTTTTGCTTGTCCCTTCACTTGACAAGCTAGCGAGGAGACTATGTGGCCGTAGGATAGATCTGGATTGGATGGCCACGCTGCAGTTTGTTAGTGCAAACAAACAAGCAAGGCACGAGACTGGGAATCACACAGCGGACCAGATTGTTTGGTGCATTGATAAGGTGATACGCAATAGGATAACCTCTCTTCGTTACAAGGCTGACCACAAGTTTGAAGGCTTGCTTCGACGATGTTTTGAAGTTTCTGCTCTTTAGGAGATAGCATACCCTCTTTGCATAGCAGTTTGAGTTCAAGTCCTTAGGCTCTATATTCTTTTTGTAAATGCTCCACTACAAGAAAACTCGGCTTTTGCTACGAAATTTTACTAGGAAAATCTTTCCTCGTAAATATACTACGAATTTACTTCGAATTTACGAGGAAAACGATTTTCCTCGTAAAGTACTCGTAATCCTACGAGAAACGCTTTTCCTCGTAAAGCCGTAGTACAATTACGAGGAAGTTACGTGGAAACAGACATTTCCTCGTATTGTCGTAGTAAAGGATTTTCCTCGTAAAGTCCTAGTAAATAGTTACTACGAAATTAAGAGGAAAACTTCTTTTACTTCAATTTAGCGAGGAAATGGTTAGAAAATACTAATTTTTAATCTAAAACGTGTTTTTTACCCACTTTTCCTCCCAATTTCCTAGTAAATATTCAGATTCAAAAATTTCTATAAATACCACCATTTGTGATTCATTTCAAACACACCAAAAAAAATCAGCTATAAGCTTGATCAAAGAAAAAAAAATGTCCGGTCCGGGAAATATTTTCGAGTTGCGAAAGTGGATGTATTCACACAGAGATAATAACGGGAGAGTGACGAAATAATTTCTCGAAGGATTGGAGACGTTTATGCATCAAGCAGATTCTACACCACTCACGCAGGAAAGTGGTAAGATGTTTTGTCCTTGTCGGAAATGCTGCAATATAAAATTAGACCCTCGTGAAAATGTTTGGAAGCATTTAATAAATAGAGGTTTCATGTCATATTATTATATTTGGTATCAACATGGAGAATATGCTAGTTGTATGAATGAAGCTAGCAGTAGTAATAGCAATTTTGAGGTTGAACTGGTTAATCATTTGCTTAATGAAAATAGCTATCATCACCAGGAGGAACAAATGGTAGATTGTGATAGGGTTCATGATATGGTAGGTGATGCATTTGTAACTCATGATGATGATGAAGTTGAAGAACCTAACTTAGATGCAAAAAAGTTTTATGAAATGTTAGAAGCTGCGAATGAGCCAATTTACAGTGGTTGTAGAGAAGGTCTGTCAAAATTGTCGTTGGCTGCTAGAATGATGAGTATTAAAACCGATCACAATCTACCTGAAAATTGTATGGATGCATGGGCAGACTTGTTTTAAAGAGTATTTACCAGAAGACAATGTGTCTGCTGAATCTTATTGTGAGATTCAGAAATTGGTATACAGTCTTGGTTTGCCCTCGGAGATGATAGACGTTTGCATCGACAACTGCATGATTTACTAGGGAGATGATGAGAAGTTAGAAGAATGTCGATTTTGTAAGAAACCACGATTCAAACCGCAAGGTCGAGGGCGCAATAGGGTACCGTACCAAAGGATGTGGTTCCTACCAATCACAGATAGATTGAAAAGATTGTACCAATCTGAGGAGACTGCTGGAGGGATGAGATGGCACGCCGAGCATACTCAGATGGATGGAGAGATGACTCATCCATCAGATGCAAGAGCTTGGAAACATTTTAACAATGTACATCCACATTTCGCTAGCAATAGCCGGAATGTGTATCTTGGATTATCCCGATTTGGAGGTGCCGCCAACCGCTCCATTTGCGGTGTACACAGTCGAGGATATTATGGCAGCTCCAGGCAGGGAAGGGCTACCTGAGTTAGATCCTTTCCGACGGGACGGCCACAGCATATTCTGGTATGTTTCATTTTTTAAAAATGTATTTTAATTTATTTCTTAATTAACAAAAAATAACAAAAATTAATATTTTTTTTGTTTTTTTTCCAGGTTTAATGTTGACGGGTGTGTCGCTCAGAGCGTCACCGATTCTATCAAAGGATACTTTCCCGATCCAGCTCCAAACTGGAAAATGACGGCCAGCCACACCAAAAAGACCTGGTTCAAAAGGTTCGCCGTAAGTCATTTGTATTTTAATTATTTCTAAATTTTGATATTATTGAACTAATAATTAATTTAATATTTTCTCGTTTCAGCAAAAATATCGTTGGTCCATAGGGATTCACGAGCGGGTGAAGAAGGAGTTTGAGGCGAAGGCAAAATCGCGATTGCTCGACATAGTCTACAACTGGAAGAGCAATTTTCAGGTGAATTTTTAAATTTAATTGAGTTTATATCATGATTTCAAATGATTTTAAAAATATTTTTCTTTCAGGTCGATGGTTATGAGGCGGGGAAACCCGATTGCCTCACATCGTTTGTGTGGGATGGCCTGATTAGATATTGGGGGTTGTCGGACTCGATCAGAACCTCCCACACAAACTCCGGGAACCGCATGGCAAAAGACGAGCATGGCAACACCAAGATGCTTCATACCGGGGGTCGAAAACCTAACGCGGGAATCCGTCTAGACATGGTAATTAAACTAATAATTTAATTACTAATTAATATTTTTTAATATATTTATATTTTTCTAATTAATAATTAAGTTTTTAAATTATTTTTTGTAGGCTAAAGAGAGAGGAGCTCTTCCATCTCTGAAAGAGCTTTACGAGAGGACCCACCGGAACAAGGCTGGGAATTTTGTAGATCCTAGATCCGAGCGGATCTACAAAGAGGTTGCTGCTCGGGTTGACCACCGCCAGACCCAGCTGAGTCAGCAGTCTGGGACACCCGTCATATTATCCACTACTGAAGTGGATAAGATTTACGAGGAGGTAAATAATTAATTTGTTTTTCTATTAATTAATTTTTATTATTTATTTTTTAACGTTATTAATCAATCTTTTTATTTAAAGGTCGCCCCTAGGAAAAATGGACGTATCGTCGGGATTAGTTCTGTTAACGATGTCCGTGCAGCGACATCGTCTTATGCTCAGGAACAGAACGATGCGAATGTTAAGCTGCGCTCTTATGTGAGTTCTCTCTCTGAAATCGTAAACGCTTTGGCGGTCGGGAACCCGGTAGTGGCGGAGATGTTGCATGTCAGACGGGAATCCGGAGCACTTCCAACCCAACATCATCCACCGCCACAGTCACAACCGTCGACGAGCAACATGGACGAGGGGAACTTTCGGGATGACGAAGACTTCGTTCGACAATTTCACGAGCAGCTTCCGTAGTTTTTTTATTGTATATTATGAATTCAAAACTTAAATATTTAGTTATATATAAAATATTTTGTTATTTCGTTTTTAGTTTATAATTTAGATTTTTTAAATTTTCAAAAAATATATTATTTATATTTATTTAAATTATTATTTTTAATAGAGAAAAACATTTTGAGGTAAATTCCTAGTAAAGGTTTCAAAGTAAGGTACTCGTAAAGGGTCAAAGTAATTTCCTCGTAAACTTTCGAAGTAATTTCCTCGTAAAAGTTCCTAGTAGATTCCTAGTAAAACCTTACGACGCCTTTACGAGGAAATGTTTTACTACGACCTTACGAGGACTCCTACGAGGACTTTACGAGGAAACTTTATCCACGACCTTACGAGGAAAATGTTTCCTCGTAAATTTACTAGAATTTTACGAGGAAATTGGCTTTACGATGAACGTGTCACTACGAAACGTGTTTCCTCGTAAGTTCCTAGTAAAGTGTCCTTTACTAGGAAATTACGAGGAAATACCGTTCTAGTAAAACTCGTGTTTTCTTGTAGTGCTCATTCTGTCGTGAAATTGATGAAGTGGTGAAATGTTTATATAACTATATCATGTTGTATTAGTGTTGTACGTGAGAAAGAGAGGAAAGAGTGAACAAGAGATTTCTATTATTATTAAAATTTTCATATACAATTTATAGGGGAAGTAGAGAAGATTAGTCATCTTCTCTTTAACACACACAAAGACATATGTATATGATGACAAGGATATATATTATAGTGTCATCACACATGTTTACCAGATGGGTGATCATACTTTTTCAACACTTCCCCTTAATTATCTATCTGGTATTATGTACTGCCTATTGTTTCTTGAAATGCCAAAATATCGCAGTTCCACCAATTATAAAAACTTAGCTAGTTTGCGATCGGGCTTTATAAGGATCTGGTAAGTATCATGCATCTGCAAAACCAACCATACCAAACTCGAGTTCTCTAAAATAAATTAACCCTAGGTCAATTGTACCTTGGAAGTAACAGAATATATGTTTTATTTTGTTCCAATGCCTACGAGTAGGTGAAGAACTATATCTTGCAAGTAGGTTAGTTGCAAAAGCAATATCAGGTCTTGTGCAATTTGTAAGACATAGAAGCCCACCGATAGCACTCATATAAGGTACTTCAAGCCCGAGTACCTCTTCGCTATCTTCACAAGGTCTAAAACATCTTTCTCTACATCGAGAGATCTATTTACCATTGAAGTACTCAAAGGAGTCGCTTTGTCCATATAAAAGCATCTCAATAACCTTTTCGTATAGTTTGATTGATGCACAAATATTCTTTCTCGGAGAAGCTAAATCTGGAGCCCAAGACAAAACTTTGTCTTGCCAAGATCTTTCATTTCAAACTCTTCTTTCATATGAGTTCGTGCATCATAAACCCCTTTTTAAGTTCCAATTATGTTTAGGTCATCTACATATAAAACAATGATCACAAAGCCAAATGACGATTTCTTAATAAAAACGCATGGACATATCGCATTGTTCACATATCCTTTTCTCAATAGATATTCACTTAAGCTATTGTACCACATGCGTCTGGATTGCTTTAATCCGTAAAGTAATCGCTATAGCTTGACCAAACAAATCTCCCTAGATTATGCTTTCAATGCTTTTGGCATTTCCAATCCTTTAGGGAGTTTCATATATATATATATATATATATATATATCATTATCCAGTGATCCATACAAATATGCAGTCACAACATCCATAAGATGTATTTCAAGATCTTTTGATGTTGCTAGGCTCATCAAAAATCTATACATAATTGCATCCATTACCGGGGAATACGTTTTCTCAAAATCAATTATAGGTCTCTGAGAAAAACCTTGGGCAACTAATCGGGCTTTATATCGTGTTACTTCATTTTTCTCATTTACTTTTCTCACGAATATCCACTTGTACCGAACATGATTTGTATTCTCAGGTGTTATGACTATAGGTCCAAAGACATTCCTTTTATTCAGGGAGAGTAACTCAGTTTGTATGGCCTTCTTCCACTCCTCCCAATCATGTCTTTTCATACATTCCAATATGGACCTTGAATCTGGATCATCACTTTCGTGATATATTTCTTTGGACACAGAAAAGGAGAACATTCCATCAACATCTTTTATCTTATTTCTGATCCGTAGTTTTTCATCTCGGACATAGTTGATGAAAATCTCATACTTTTTTGTTCCCACCTTGTCATCTGGATCCTTATCTTTATTTGGTTCTTCTTGAACCTTTTTGTATATGCCTTCTTTCATACATTCTTCAGTATCATGTTCTTCTGGAACCTTTCCACTTTGCTAAACCAATTTCTTTTTTTTTTCTAGGATTTTTATCTTTAGAACATGTTGGTCTCCCCCTCTTTAATTGAACCCTAGGTTCAGTCATTGTGTTTCCATCAGTTTGTCCTTCAGGAACAACAAGTCCTGATGGAACATTTTCAACGGGTATATATAACTTTGTCACCCTTCTCGTGTCTATGAACGCATCTGATAACTGGTTTGCCAAATTATGCAAGTGTACAATTTTATGAACTTCCAACCCTCTTTGATTCGTACGGGGGATCAAGGTGTAACAACGACAGTGTACACCATGTAATGTCTTTAGGAATTTCTCTAATTCCTCCTCATCACTCCATAATTTCTTCCTCATTTAAAAGTCAATCGGCAAACCGTGTCGTAAACATATCACCAGTTACCAGTACAAGATACCTTATTATACTTGGTGACGTATAGCCCACATATATTCTCAATCTTCTTTGTGCGCTCATTTTTGTTCTTTGTGGGCTCATTTTTGTTTTTTGTGGTGGAGCTATCGGGACATAGACCGCACACCCAAATACACGGAGATGAGATACATCTGGTTCCTGCCCAGATGACAATTGCAATGGGGAGTACTTATTATCTGCACTCGGTCTCAGCTGAATCAGTGCAGCCGATGCAAAATACCATGACCCAATACTAAAATTTGAAGCTTTGTTCTCAATATCAACGGTCTAGCAATCAACTTCAACCGCTTAATCAGTGACTCGGCCATGCCATTTTGTGTATGAACATAGGGAATTGGATGCTCTACATCAATCTCCACTGACATACAATAATCATTGAAGGCTTGCGATGTAAACTCACCAATATTATCAAGCATTACTTTCTTTATGGCATACTCTGAGAATTGTGTTCTCAACTTTATGATTTGAGCAATGAACTTTGCGAAAGCCATATTTCTTGTCGTCAAAAGACAGACATTTGACCATCTTTTAGATGCGTCAATCAATACCATGAAATACTTAAACAGTCCGCACGGTGGGTGGATCGGTCCACATATATCACCTTGTATTCTTTCTAAAAACAATGGTGATTCATTGCCAACTTTTGTTGGTGATAGCCGAGTTATAAGTTTTCCTTGAGAATATGCATTACATGTAAACTCATTCGTTTGCAAAATTTTCTCGTTTTTCAATGGATGACCATTTGAATTTTGCACTATCTTTCTCATCATGACTGAACCGGGATGTCCTAACAAGCCAGATTTTAAATGTATTAGTAAACTTCAAATTAACTTTGGCATAGGATTTAGTCATGTTTATTTTCGTACAATATAATTTAGAGGATAACATTCTTAACTCTTCCAATATATGTTTCCTCCAGACTTAATGCAAAGATACTCAATGACATATTTCCTCATAATTTCAATATGATATTCTTTTCTTCGAATATGCTTAAAACTTAATAAGTTTCTATGAGACTCGGAGGAGTATAATGCATCACTTATTTCAAATTTCGTCCCTCGTGACATTGAAAAACTGACTCTTCCAGAGCCCTTAATAATCTTTGCAGTACCAGATATTGTACTTACGCTTCCATCGTAATCTTTTATTTTGAGAATGGAGAAATATTTCATATATTTAATTATTTTGTGCATTGACAACTATCTTCCAAACACATATCTCCATCCATAGTCTCAAATTCTGGCATTTTCTGAATTTAAAATATTCATAAGACATATCTTATTAAACATGAAATATGAAATATATTTTACAACAAAAGATATAGATACTATAATACATTAAACTTATATCACATCTTTCTTAATATCACTCATCGATTCTCTCTGAATCAACCAGAAAGTCTGATACGTCAAGATGAGTATCATCATTTAAACCATGAAAGGATGGCCCGGGTTCATCAGAGATGAAGTTTGTTTCACTTCTTTTCTCTTTCGTTTTTGGGATTCTCTATACAAATCGGCTAAGTGTTTTGGCGTACGACAACCACGTACCCAATGACCTTTCACACCGCATCAGTAGTAAACATTTTCTGTCCGCCTTTTATCATCTCGGCCCCTTTTGTTTTCGTGGAAGTCCTTATTATTTCTTTCATCATACAGACTAAATCTTCTTCCTCGTCCTCTTCCACGATCATGATAACGATTTTGACCGTGTCCACGTCCTTGTCCAATTATCATAACTGGATGATGCAACATTTGCTTTGGGAATGGAGCAGATCTAGTGGGACGAGCATGATGGTTTAAAGTCACGAGTTGATTATTTTGCTCCGCTACAAGGACGACTTGCATCAACTCCGAGTAACGGGTATACCCATTCGCCTGGTATTGTTGTTGTAGGACTACATTTCCAGGATGGAACGTGGAGATAGTTTTCTCGATCATATCATAATCACTTATTTTCTCACCACATAACATCATCCTAGATGTAATTTCGAACATCGCAGAATTATACTCACTTACAATTTTGTATTCCTGGAACCGAAGATGAATCCACTTGTGTTTAGCTTTCGGTATGATCACACATTTCTGGTGATCGAACCTCTCTTTTAATGATTGCCAGAGGTCCGCATGATCTTCTTTCGTAATATATTCATCTTTTAAACCATCATGTATGCCGTTTCATAAAAATATCATGGCTTTAGCCTTTTTCTCATCTGACACCATTTTTGAACTATCGATGGTTTCTAGAAGCCCGTTTCCTCTCAGGTGTATCTTTGCACCCGCTTCCCAAGTCATATAATTATTTTCCGTAATATCAAGGGCATTAATTTCGAGTTTTTTCAAATTCGACATGATAAATTTATTTCGTAGAATAACATATTTTAAAATATAATAAAGATGGGAATCTAAATACGGAAAGTAAATGCAAAAATTAAAACAAAAACTTAAAAGCATAAATTTAAAAAGCATAAATTAAATAGGAGGCTTAGCCTCTCATATGATCCGAGGAGACAGAGTCTTCCATGTTGATCATTTTTTTTAAGATTTGAGCATACAAAGTCTACCATATTAACCTTTTTTTCAAGGTTCGAGGAGACAAGTCTACCATTTTGATTTTTTCTCTTTTTATTCACGGATACGGCGTGTTTCTCTGATCGTGAAGGCAGAGTCTATCTTAACAATCAGTCAGGAAATGCAACACCTATCATCCCGAAAAAAAAACGAAGAAGGCCTAGCCTCTCACTCCTAAACAATAATAAAATTAAAATAATTTAAATTATTGAAAAACATAAATTAGACATTATCTCGTTAGTATAACTTTATTTAGTATAAGAGACTCGTGCTGATAACATGTTGTAAAATTGATGAAGTGGAGAAATATTTATATAACTATATTTTGTTGTATTAGTGTTGTACGTGAGAAATAGAGGAACAATGAACAAGAGATTTCTATTATTATTAAAATTTTCATATACAAGTTATTTATAGGGGAAGGAGAGAAGATTAGTCATCTTCTCTTTAACACACACAAAGACATATGCATATGATGACAAGGATATATATTATATTGTCATCACACATGTTTACCAGATGGGTGATCATACTTTTTCAACACATTCTTTTTACTCAGATTAATAAATTTCACATTTCATCCAAAATAATAGAAAAGAACTTATCTAAAAAAGCCAAATCTTAATAAAACTAAAATAAGTAATCTCTTAAATACAAAATGACATAATTTGAAAACTTCTAAAGCTACCCACCTAAATAGATTAATCAAGCTAATCAAAATTTTAGAAAATAACATATTATTTTTATGAATAAAAATAAAATCAAAAATAAAAATTTCTAACTACTATTATAATGTCCTTATAAGATGTGAGAAATCCTTAAAATTATATTATCAAATCATACATAAAGAAACAAACGAATAACTAAATCAATTAAAGGACTATCTGTTTGATCTTTGAAAATAATAGACGAAAGAGAGGTAATCTAATAAGAAACTATCTTAAAAGGTTAAAAGTTCTGAAAATCATATATGTCAAATAAATATAATAATCTCGTTAATATAGGATGAGCTAATTTGAAAGCTTATTAGGCTATTTACTTAAGCAAATTAATCCAGCCTACATGTCATCTATATTAATAAAATATATAAACCACCAGTAAATTATGTCAAATTAATATCATAATGTTTAAATATCATAACTTTTTTAAAAACTATATTTTCAAATTAGAAAATTAAACTAATATAAAATAATTAATTTGAAGGAATATAAGTTAAATCTTTGAAAATAATAAGGAAAAAGAAAGCTTATCTAACAAAAACAAAATCTTAAATGCTAAAAACTCTAAAAGTCAAATAAAATTAATAAAACGTAGTCTTCTTAATAGAAAATGTGCTAATTTGAAAGCTTGTTAAGCTATCCACCTAAACAAATAAGTTCACCAAATAAACATGTTAAAACATAACAAGTCATCTATATTAATAAAGATTTGAAACCACTAATAAAATACATCAAATTAATATCATAATTTATTTATTTTTTATTTCAAAAAATCTGAAATAAATATATTTTTAATACCAACGAAAAACAAATAAATAATTTAAAAGATTATAAGTTAAATCTTTGAAAATAATAAAAAAAGAAAGATTATCGTTTTGTCACAGAAAGAAAGCTTATCTAATTAAAATAAAGTCTTAAAACTCTTAAAGCACTATATATATTTATTAAATAAAATAAAGTTAATAGAATGTAATCTTCTTAATATGCAAGGTGAACTTTTATGAAAGCTAAAGGAGCTGATCTGAAAAATATTAGACTATCCACGTGAGCAAATTAATTCATCCAATCAAATGGTTATCTTGCCATTTATATTATTAAAAGATTTAAAACCATCAATAAAATATGAAAAATTAACATCACAATTTCTTTATAAAAGGCCATTATTTTTCTTAAACTATATATTTTAATAAAAAATAAAACTCTAATAATAAAATAAATCAATTAAAGGAATATAGGATAAATCTTTTAAAATAGTAGAAAAGAAGGAATATCTAGAAAAAATCAAAATCTAATTAATAAAAGCAACTAACAATAATTAAAATAAGAATATTATAGAAAAAATCAAAACTCGAGCTTAATAAAAATAAAAATAATTTCTTAAGGTTCAAAAAGTTTTGTAAATTTCTATTTTTGAAAAAAGGATTTTTAGTTGCTTGTTAAAAAAGCATATAAAGGCTTTAAAATATTCTAACAAAAAAAATAATTGCAAACATTATCACCATTAGGAGTAACAAAAAAAATTTCGTCATATTATCATTAAGAGTAACATTTTTAGTTATATCACTAATGACAATAGCACTTGAATCCATTATTATCCATATGATAGAAAATGCCATCGTTTCAAACATATCAAAATATCACATTTTCAAATATTTCAAAATTAAACGATTTAAAACTTAGAAATTGTTATTCTTAATGGTGATACATTGTTAATGGTGGCATATCAGAACTATTATTTTTTAAAGAAACTTTTAGAGCCTTATATGATTTTTTCTTTCAAAAAAATAAAAATAAAAAATCATACTTTTTACAAAGACTTTATTTTAAAAAATTTAAAATATATATTTTTAAAATTAAAATATCTTGATTTTAAAAAGATATATATATATATATATATATATATATATGAATTTTTATGTGCCATCAAGTCAAAATAAAATAAAATAAAATAAAAATTAGAAAAAATAAAAATAAAAAAAATATAATTTTAATAAAAACAAAATATTGCCATAAATTTAAAAGTTTATTATTTTTTCTAAAATGAAATTATTTTGGAAAATATGAAATTTTAATTTTATTAAGAGGGGTGGGACGAGGAAGAAAGCTCGAGAGAGACAAAAAAATGTTTTCGTATAGGTTAGATCGAGTGCTTTGATACCATATGATCGAATGGTGAATAGATGATTTACGTTGATATGAGATGATTAGAATTTATAGATAGGAAGCAGCGTTGAGAAAAGTGAAAATATTCATGGGAGAATTTCAATTTTACCACATTCATTGTACTACTTTTCATTATACCTTTGGTAAAATGACATTTTTATAATTACCTAAATCATTAATGATCAAATGACTAAACTAACCTTTCTAATCTATCTTCGTTTTCTCCAAGCTTAACCTCTCAACTGAGCTTCGTTGTCGTCTTCTTCATCAAGATTCGGTCTCGTCTTCTTCATCAAGCTTTAGTGTCGTCTTCATCGAGCCTCGTTGTCGTCGTATTCATGAGTTTCACTGTGTCTGTCTTTAACGATTTTATGTCTTTGTATCAATCGATCTTTCTACTAGGAATTATGAAAGTAAGACTTTTTAAGTTCGCTTCTCTCTTTCTTCTCAATATGTCGATTTGTGTTTTTTGTTGATTAGTGACGGTGCTATTGTCTTTTTCCATACAATTTCCGGAGAAGTTCCCAATGAGTCAGTTATTTCAACGAAGTTAGGTTTTCTCTTCGAGAGACGATTGAACAGAGTTCATATATATATATATATATAAAGCTTGAATCATTTTTGTTTAAGATTCATATTTGGTTTACAGTCATAGTTTTTAGGTGTTTTCAATTTCAGTCTCTGCAAGTGTAAAAGCTTCAAAGACCAAGTACGCTGAGAAGAAAATTCACAGAAGTGATGAGGAAGCTGTTGGGAAGCTTATAGAAGAGAGGGAAAGTGAAGGTGCTTGAAACTTTACTCTCTTGAAGCTAACTCAAATAGGTATTGGCTGTGTGTTGTAACCAAACATAGTATAAAGATTCTGGATTATGAAAACAAGAACATTGTTGAGGACTTGAATGTTGATCTCATTTGCAAGAGTCTATAAAGACTTATAAATCATATATAATAGTTATACATAATTTACAAAGGGTTTATAAATGTTTTCTAAATTCTTATAAAACATTTGCTAACTTTATCAATTTTGTACATTTATAAATCTTTTCAGTTTATAAAGACTATTGTCAAATTTGATAAAGACTATGATGCAACAATCAATTACAGGAAAATTTATAAATTATTTAAAAGAACCTATAAACTGTTAAATCATTTAATAAGACTTAAAATCATTTATAAAGCCTTATACATCATTTATAATATAAATGTTTCAAAATAATTTAAAGAAGGTTTATAAAACTCTGGAAAATTTTATTTAGTCAACTGAACCTTGAATTTTATTTCACAAAATAGATTTATAAACTCTTATAAGATCTTGTAAATAAGTTTATAAGGATCTTGAAGGTATATAAATAATGTATAAATGTTCATAAAACATTTTATGAGGATTTATAAAATTTTATAAATTAGTTACAAGAGTTTAGAAATTATTTTACAAAAGTTTCTAATATTCTTATAAAAATTCAGAATATTTATAAATGTATATTTGTAAAAGTGTATAAATCATCTTAAAGAGTTATAAATCATCTATATTATTTCATAAATCATTAGCAAGATTTTAAAAATCCTTTATTCAAATTTATAAATATGTATTAGGGCTTATAAGAGTATAAATTATTTACAAGAGTTTATAAATCATTTATAATGGTGTATAAAACAATTTATAATATGATCAAACCTTATAAGTTATTAGAAGACACCACGGTGATGAATATGAAATTGTCTTTATGTCTGAGTTATACTGAATAAGTTAATAAGTTAAATACTTTTATATAAACTCAGATCTAGTATATTTTGTCAAATATTACTTCCAATATCTTGTATTCAATTTACCATTTACATAGAATATATGTACAATGTATAAAAAGATTCATGTGTCTTTATAAAGATTTATAAAACAAATCATATGAATATATAAAACACTTTTGTATATAAACCATTTATGATAATTTATAAAAAGTTTTATGAACCATTTATAAAGTTTATAAAACCATGTATAAGCCATTTATAAAGTGTATAAAACACTTATAAGGGTTTAGAAATCATATAGAATAGTTTATAAATCATTTATAAAAGTCATAAATCATTTATAAAAGATTATAAATCCTTACAAAAATTTATAAGCAAAATCTTTATAAAGTTGTTTATAATTCTCATATAAATGTTTATAAATTTTTGAAATTATTTATAATTATTTACATTATCATTTCTAACCAAAATCATCATGAATGTATGTGTAATTATAAATTCATAAATCATCTCGTAAGGATTTAAATCATCTCGTAAGGATTTAAATCATCTTATAAGAGTTTTCCGTTCTTGTCGACCGAGTTTATAGAAGTTGATAAATCATATATGAAAGTTTAAAAATTATTTTATAAAGTTTATATATCAATTCTAAAAGTGTATAAATTTGTTTGAAGGATTTATTAAGCCATATAAATCATTTATAAAAGTTTTAAACTGATTTACAAGAGTTTATTAGTTGATTTTAAGCGATTTTTGTCAAATGAATGATAAGTGTTAATGAAGTGATTTATAAAAGGTTATAAACTGATATATAATGGCTTATAAATTGATTTTTCTAAAATCACTCAAAAGACAATGAACACAAAAAGTCTTTGCAAAACATATACTTTTGCATCATCCTATGTGACAAAAAATACTGTGAAAATCTCAATGCAAGTATAAAAGAAGCAAAAACAATTTCTAAATCATATGGTATAAACTATCAAAACTTTATTTTGATTGCCCACATAGCTTCTCGATGGTGTTTTCCTCAATGCACTTCTAGTGTTCTTTGACTTATATACAGTTCCAAATCATCCTATTCACACATTGTTTAGAATATCAAAAATGCATGCTCTTTGGCGTATTACCAAAGGTCCTAAGATCATGTTAAATGTAACCGCCAGAGGAAATATACACATATCAAGTTTCAATTTTTCTCTGAAACCACAAGATATTCACCAAATTAACCAGTTTTCCTCCATTTCTTTGCTTATTAAAGAACTTCACTGGATAAACAGAAGCAAGAGAGACATACTAAACTAAGAATAACAAAGATAAATGCATCTCACTGTGAGACAACTACCAAACAAGTGTATATGTATCATTATACTTACAAGTGCATAAAGGTCTTTAGACTATAGTAAGCTTCAACCTTGAACCACCTCGTGACCCAAGAGAGCGTCTTCTCTGCTGATTACCCTAAACATAAACTATTTTCCTTTTCTTGATCTCAATTTCATGTGAACTGTATATGTCACCATCCTTCTTTGTCGCCTTCATACCTCTTTTACACTAGAGCAGTCTCTCTTTAACCTAAGCATTGATAATGATGTTGTAGTTGCAAACTTCATGTTTTATGATTCCTTTAAAAGAGAACTAATTTAACAGGTTCCTACTCTTTTCAAATTCACCTCTTCTACATAATCCTTCGATAGCAATCTTCAACAAATAAACAGTAATCCTCAATCCAAGATTGACCATTTGCATAAAATGTCCAAACAGAGATCAAATATCTTGTGTTTCGTCATCACCACCAGACACACAATGCATGACCTCTCTTCAACATTCAATCCATTCCTCACCACTTAATTGGAAACTCTTAGACCCTCTTTGAACATTCTGGTATGACAAAAGCAATCACACATGTCAGGCAAACAATATTAAAACATTAAAGTATAAATCCTATGTTCTTCATGGATAGATATTTTTAAGGTTCTATAAATTTGAGAATGTAAAACTTTCATCAAAAAACTTTGTCTACATTCCCATAATTAAATTTATTATGAGAAATCAAGTTAAAATTAAAGAAACAGAACAAAACCACCATCAAATGTAAAGTTCTTGCACGTTCGTCCGAGATCTCTTTGGGTTCGTTGAAGCTCGTCGAGTTCTTCAGGTTTGTCGGAGTTTTTCAGGTTTTTCGGAGAGCTCGCTGGAGAGTTTGTCAGATTGTTCATCAGGTTCATCGGAGAGCTTGTCTGTTGGAGCGTCGAATTTAAAATTGGAGACGTCGGAGAGAATAGATTAGGTATATGTATAGTTAATTAGGGGTATAATAGTTTGTTATTAGAAATTAAAGGTAATTGTGGTTAATGTAAAAATGAAAAGTGGTAATAAGAAAATGGTAATTTAGGCAATTTCCCAACATTCATATACATTAAGTATGATTGATATGATGGAGATAATGAGGAAAGTGAATATCCTTGATATCGTTAACACCTCTTATTTTCTCCAATTAAGTTTGTCTATGAGTAGGATCAGTAGCTAATAATACCCTTTCGTGTGTGCATCTTTTTTATTTCATTTTCGGTTCTATCTGCTTATTAATTCAGTTTGATGATCAAATTTTGTTTCTCTTCTTTTGTTGTACTCATCAGTTTCTTTTGCTGGACGCAGAGAGATTATGAAGATAACAAGGTTAAGATCAATGCTTTAGTTGCGACAGCACAGAAAAAGCTGAAGAAGGCTTGATTTATGCACGATGGAACTCCTTGGCCTGGTAAAAATGTGTGAAACCATCCTTTCGTGATCTAGGTGAGATGTGTAGAAATATGCAGAATTAATAAGAGAACAGAACAGAAAAAATCAGTATATTCACTTTCATTAAAATGTACAGAAGATACAAATATATATACAAGAAAAAAGTATCTTTTATAACTTAGTGGGATTCTTTCATACAAGAGAGAGGATTGACAAATTCCAAAGAAGACTTACACGAATAGAGATTGGAAGGCAAAATTAAAGTCTAGCAGAATAATATTCTAGAGAACTAAAGTATCACTTCACAAAACCTGAAGCTTTGATCATATAGAAAACACTTGCACATTTCAACATTCTCCCTCAAGCTTAACAATAGAGATACCGAAGATGCATCATTGAAAAGTTTAGTATAGAAAAACTACTTTGGAGAAAACTATTGTAAGAGAAAAAGGGTATGGACTCCTCTGCCAAGAGGATCATGGCCAAGATCAAGCAAGTGAAGCTTCCTTGAATATGACTGCACACCTTGGAGTTAGCTTCTGTGATGAAGATGTCAACAAGTTGATCAGAACTCTTTGTGTAAGTAAGAGATATGATTTCATGTTCTACATTCTCACATATATGTTGTTAGTCAATTTAAATGTGTTTGGTTCTTTCATGAAAGACAAAATTTGAGGCAATGTGAATAGCTGCTTGTTTTTACAGTGCATGATGATAGGTTGAGGAGTTTTGATTCCGAGATTGAGAAGAAGAGCCCTAAGCCATACGAGTCCATCAGTAGTGTTAGGCATGGCTTGTACTCACCTTCAGCACTTGACCTTGAAACCACATTTTTCTTCTTGCTTTTCCAGGTGATAAGATTTCCACCAACAAATGTGCAATCGATAGAATTAGATTTCATGTCAATCCTATCTCCAACCCAATTCGCATTACATTAGCCAAGTATTTATGTACGCTCTTTTTTCTGCATCCAAATCCTTTTGCATGGAGTTCCCTTTAGGTACTCAAGAATTCTTTCCACCATATTATTGTGGTGGATCGTTGGAGACCATATGTGTTAGCTAACCTGGTTCACAAAAAAAACAATTCTTTATATTGTTCAATGTTATTATATGGTTTTCCTCCAGGTTCCCCAGTTCGACAATCTTAGTAGATTTCTTTAAGTTTAACAGACTTTTGTAGTTCGGCTCCAAGCTTTCATGTATCTTTAGAAGATCAAATTTGTACTTTATCTGTGGGAGAATAATCTTTCCGAAGAGCGATACACTTCTATATTGATATATTATGGATTTTACCAGTCTTCACTTATAGTATATGTGCTTTTTAGATACTATTATATGTGTTTGGCGTCTAATTTAGAGTTTTTTCAGGTCCAGGTATGTTTTGAAGCAATGTTGAGATCATGGAGCATTATAGAGCTTAATGATGAGTAAACTCTATTTAAGAAATCAGAACTTAGAGTCGAGATCCAAGAGAAGTGTCGATCGACACTACCTTCTTGATATCGATCGACACCAAAGCGACTAGACAGTCTGACTTGTTCGTGACCAACTTGAAGCCCAAAAGATCTAAGAGACTACCCTTGGCCGACCTAATACCTACTATTTATGTATTTGCCAAATGTTTAGGCAAAAAAATCATTTCTTTTCTTTTTACCACAACATATTATCTAGATTTTTAATCGTTTTGGAGAGAAGATCACGACTCCTTCAGACAAATTTTTGGAAATCCATTGTTTCTTACCTTATTTTATTACATGCATTCTATTTGTAATATTTTTATGTTTTGCTTAATTATGTCTGAGTAGTTTCTCTTGTTAGGTTTAGGGTTTTATTAGGATTTATATGTAATGCTGAGATACATACCTGCTAGGTTGAATCTTTAAGATCCTTCATCAAAATTGGACTTATTGCTTGTGTTCTATAGTATTAACAAAAACCCTGAAGTTAGGATACTGATAACTACTGTTGGGGAAAATAACCCATAAAGGAATTACCCCAACTCCTGAGCAGGACACCGGCCTTCAGATTCCTGCCTGGAGATATCCCGGTTCAAACTCCTACTTCATTCATGCCCCATGTAAAAATGGAAGTTTTTCACTAAAGGGGATTCTTCCATATTTCCGGATATAAAAGAGTTTAACCTAATAACCAACCACAATCAAGCTATAAAAGGGGAGCCCAAACCCTCGAACAAGGGATTGACGATCAGAGACTAAGAGAATTGAGTTAGGCAGCTAGAACTAGGGTTTCTGCACCAAACGTTGTAGTTCCTGCTTAGAAGATCAATAAAACATTTATTTCAGTCTCAGTTCTTGCATTCATACAGTTTACTTACTGTTCCGTAGTACCTACAAAGATCCCACCTAAAAATACCGTAACAGTTTGGCGCTAGAAGGAGGGGGTTATCTGAGCTACGTGACAATAACAACACGTGAACGAGACATGCGTCTACCAGCCACCCGGCTGAAATCGAGCTGCGAGCTCAAATTGAAACTCTACAAAGCAAAGTCACCGAGCTGCATAAAGATTGAGACACAGCTGCAGACAACCTAGAACTTCTCTCCAAAGTTCAAGCCTTGAAGAACACACTAAACGAACACTCCAAGCTGCTGAAGAAAAGTATAGATAAACTCTCGCAGCTCGACGCCGAGAACGTAGTTCTCTGAGAAGAGAATCAACTCTTCACATCACGAGCAACAAGCGGCATTGGTTCCTAACTCGAATCCGGCCGATGCAACCTCTGGAAACTCAAACAGAAGAAGCTAACCAAGCCCGAGAGGCTCCACCATCAAACGGAGATACCACTGCGAGGCCGGATGCTGCGAGAAGAAGCCAAGTCGAGTTCATGGAAGACAGCGATTCCAAGATGGAAAATGATGACGAGACACCAGAAGGAGTAATGGAAGCAAGGTCCTCAGTAACTGCCTACCTCGAGCATGTGTTCTCTAAGAATTTTGACGCCATTCATTCCATGGTGAAAGACTTGCGGGAGTAGCTCCTCCGATCTGAAGAAGCAACCCCAACTCGTACTCTGACACTCCCTTTGCATATGTGATTGCATTAGTGGAGATGCCAAGAAATTTCTCATTTCCCAACATAAATATTACCAACGACACGGATAATCATGTGGCCCAATAAAAGCAGTGGATGCTCACCGTAGCGATCCTGAAATGGCTTAGGGAAGCCAACATGAGCAAGGGCTTCGGTTCGACCTTAACGGGGCCTGCCCCAAAATGGTACATCAACCTACCCAACTTCTCATTACACTCCTTCGCCATTTTGAATGATAAGTTTGTAGAGAAATTCACGAGTAGCGGGAGTCTGGCGAAGACGGCTGACGATCTCTACGAAGTCCTCTAGGACCGAGTTGAGACTCTGTGCAGTTACATAGCACACTTCAACCAAGAGAAAGTAGCCATCCCAAGGTGCAATGACTCAACCGTGATCTTTGCCTTCAAGAGGGTCCTGCTACATGAAGGAGATCTATAAAAATAGCTTATGAAATACCAATGCAAGACCATGAAATACGTACTATCCCGAGCCATGGTCAATCAAAATAGGAAGAAGACGTCACCAGCCGTTTTATGATCCCTCAAAAGAAGGAGCATAAAGGAGTTAGAAACGACAGGAACGACCGGGACAAAAAAACCCTATTAGAAGCCTGGTAATGAGGCAAGAAGCAGTAAGCATGGCAGGTATCAAAATCGCCTTATATACAAAGCCAAAGGGATGACAGTGTCCACATGGCCAGATATCTTTCACCTATCCATCTCAAAACCGGAATCGGTCAACATTCTGAGGTAGATGGGTCCTCATGTCAAGTGGCCTCAAAAAATTAAAGCATCAGATTCCTTCCGGAATCCAAACTGGTGGTGCAAACTTCCAGAATGACCACGGTCACAAGACAGAAGATTGCGTCGCACTAAAGATGGAGGTTAACGAGCTGTTACATAACGGACGCCTCCGGGAACTACTCTCTCACAGACCCAAGAATCTCCTCAACAAGGAAAAGGCTAATCAATATGCTGGAACCACTCAAGCCTCATCACCTCGACATGATAAGGTAATCAAAGTAATATCTAGCAGCTCGGAAGTAAACGGCATAAGCCATGCGGCCACAAAAAAAAGAGCACCAGAAACGCTAAGAATGGTCTGGAAGCCCAAAACCTAAACACCTGCTCTAGGAACAGATGAAATCCGTTTCACAACCAAGGAGCAGGAGAAGTTCCTGGCCCCTCATCATGACGCCCTTGTCATATCACTCACTATAGCAAACTGCATAGTAAAAATGATACTGCGACAATGGAAGTTCCACCAATATCATCTTTCTAACCGCCTATAATGATCTGGGGCTAAAGGAAGACACTCTAACGCAAAGTCATCCCGCTCGTAGGATTCAATGGAGAGGTCAAACAAACCACTGGAGAAGTCGCGCTTTCAGTGTACGCTGAAGGAATCAATATGTCAACCAAGTTCCTAGTAGTTAACTGCAAGTTATCCTACAACATGATATTTGTACGCCCTTTGATTCACGATATGGGAGTCGTCACTTTGAAACTTCACCAGATGGTTAATTTTCCTACCCCCTGGCAAATAAAGGAAATCAAGGGGGACCAAGAGAACTCCCGATCCTACTATCAGACAACCCTGAATGGAAAAACAAAAGTCTTATTGCAGTTACATGATAAACCCCGGCCCCGCACACGGAAGAGCCGGAGGTTGGAGAGATGGACGAGGTGCCATTGATCGAAAGAGACCCGAAAGCTCAAGAGTAGGTTCAAATCTCACCGCATGGTTAAGTTAGAGGCTAATAGACTTCCTTCGATCCAACCCCGATTGTTTCGACTGGTCCCATTTGGACATGCCCTAAATCGATCCAGAGATCATTGTGCACAAGATGCAAGTCAATCCCACACATCAGCCATTTATGCATAAATGAAGAAATTTCGCTTCCTAAAGAGACACAATCATCAACAAACAATTCAAAAATCTATTGGGCTTAGGGTCATTACGGAAATGCAATATCTATTGATGCTCGCTATTGTGGTAGTGGTGCGGAAAAAGAATGGGAAGTGGAGAGTTTGTATAGATTATACGGACTTCAAAGTGATTCCTCGTACAAGAAAGGAAAAAAAATATCCAGAATCGGAGAGGGAATCGGTTGGCAAAATCTCGGCTAAAAGAATTCTTTGTCGGCCCATGAGTAAAAAAATAACAAAATCCCATTGTATTGTGTTATCCAAATTCCTGCTATGAACCTAAGTTATGCATACTCGAAGAGTAAAATCAAGTACCCATTGAAGTACCGGGATGTCTCCTGATCAGACCCTGCGCCATTGAGATCAGAAAACTATGCAGGGCCATGAGCCCTATACGTGAGTCTTGTCATCCATTGAAATGCAAGACCAGGATCCAGAATCATGCTAGATCATTCGATTTAAGCAGGCTCCAATCCTAGAAACACTTACTAGACACGGGTCTACCATTGGCAGAATAACTCATTTTCAGGTTCAAACACGATTCATACCTAAGAAGAACCTAGAAAATGGGCATTATAGAAGCGACTTCCTGCTCGAGATGGATCTGATGAGAAGAGATGACTCCGATTGACCAAAGTTCACAAGTTATATCCCAAATTCGATGAAAAAAACTGAAAGATAATGGGTAAACTATTGGGGAAAAATAATTCAGCAAGGAATTACTTCAGCTCCTGAGGAGTACGCCGACCTTCAAATTCCTGCCTGGAGAAATCCTGGCTCAAACGCCTGCTCTATTCTTGCTTCCAGGTAAAAATGGAAGTTTTCTAGTAAAGGAGAATCTTCAATATTTCCAAATATGGAAGAGTTCAACCTAATAACCGACCACAACAAGCTATAAAAGGGGATCCTAAACCCTATAACAAGGAATCGACGATCAAAGACTAAGAGAATAAAGCTAGGCAGCTAGAATAGGGCTCATACACCAAACATTGTAGTTCCTGCTCGAACAATCAATAAAACATCTCTTTTAGTCTCAATTCTTGCATTCACACCATTTACTTATTGTTCTGTAGTACCTACAAAGATCCCACCTAAAAATATCCTAAAAACTGCGACGGCTTGTCTAGATTAACTTAGTGAACATATAGATTAGTATGTTAATGCTTGCCTAAGAAAGCATCGATCGACACTCATCTCATAGTATAGATCGACACTCGATCCTTGTTCGCATGCGAAATCTGGAACAAAGACTTAGTCATTTAAATAGACTCACAACAAAAGCTAGATATCATACTATTGCTTTCGAGTTCAAGGACGGTTTATCACACACCCTTCGCACCTATACATCACAATACTATTGTTTGAAACCCTAAGTCTAGCTATTTCATCTTATTGTCTACAAACCAATTGCTATTATTTACTGCTTATTTAATAATTGCCTAGCTTAATCTTAATACTAATAAGTCAATTGACCTCCTAAGCTCCATGTAGATTTGATCCCTGAGTAGTACAACTAAACCTCTTATCTGAGAGAGAAAGTATCAATTAAGATTAATTTGATAGCACATCAAATTTGGCGCCGTTGCCGGGGATCATTGGATTCAACATTAGCCTTAATTGATAGATTTCGTCTAGGTTTTTCTTTTATTTTACTTACCATAAAAAAATATTGTGTCTTTCAGGTGCACATGCCCAGCGGTACCAGAAGCAACAAGGAAAAAGAGCTAGTACTCTCAGACTCCACACTGTTAGAACCCAAGATTTGCAAAGAGAAGCACACGAGATCAATCGACACCAACACTTTTACCTCAATCGATACTACTTGTGAGCGAGCAACGATCGATACCATCACATCTTCGTCGATCAACACCATGACGTCTTTGATGATAGACACCAACCCGCAAGAAAGCAGCATGGTCACAACTCTTATACTAACTAGGGATGAGAAGGAGACCTGCATGAACAAGATGGTCATTTGCATAATGCAGCAGGTCAAAGACTAACTAATCAGGGGATTGTAATCCCTGAACCAGAATAAGTTGATAGTTAAGCTGCTGAAGCTTTAGCTTCTCATAATGTTGAGGCTTCTCAACCCAAAACGTTGGCTGACTAAAACTATCCAGACCAATAATACGGCAACAGATATCCTATTCGTCCTTCTGCTTTCCAGAGGCATGATTTCAAGTTGAAGCCTGCATACTTTACACTTGTGGGACAGACACCTTACCATGGTCACCCACATGAGCATCCGGTGGACCATCTTGATAGGTTCGAGGATCTAGTTTATGCTATCAAAGCCAATGGAGCTCCTGAGGACTACCATCTTTGTAAGCTCTTCAAGTACTCACTTGCTGGAGATGCTTCGTATTAGCTTAAACAGTTACCATTAGGATCTCTTACATCCTATATTGACATCAAAAGTGTCTTCCTGCGTAATTTCTCTATTGTTGCGTGATCTGAGGACTTGGGGAACATAATTGCTACATTCACACAGGGGCCTGAAGAATCTTTCCGAAGCTCATGGATCAGATTCAGCTCATATCATAGAGATTGTCTACACCATGGGTTCAACGAGGTACAACTTCTTAGTACCTTCTTCAGAGGCATCATTTTGGTTTACCAGATGGCTCTAGACACTGGTAGTGAACAAAATTTCAACACTAGGATTCCATAAGAAGTTGTGACACTTATTGAGAACTTGGCATCTAGAATAGCCCCAAGAACAATGATTTGGAGAGGAAGAAATCGGCTACCAGCTTGGGAAAGGAGCAGGTTGATGAAGTTAAAGCCTAGCTAGACAGTGTTCATAAGCTTCTTAAGAAGCGTGTGAGCTTTGCAGACGATGTAGAGGTTGTTGATAGCGCCAATGATAAGGGCGATGAGGAAGATGTGAACTACATTAGTGGCACTAGTTTTCAGAAGTATGGGAATCATGGTGGAAACCGAAACTCATATGGAACTGATCATAGGGTAATTACAACCGGAGTTCAGACCACCAAAGATCTTACAGCAACAACAACAACAACATGAGCTATGGAGCTTCTGCTTGCCAAAATCCTCCACCAACAATTTAAGAAAGCATGATAGAGAGTATGATTGACAGGTTCTTGAGGGTCAGCAGAAGTTGACAATTGATTTTAATTGAAAGATAGATGTCGTATACACCAACCTGAATAACAAGTTTGAAGCTCTCACCACCCATGTGAAGAAGTTGGAGACTCAAGTTATTCAGAGTAGTGAAGTTGTGAGAAGACATGAAGTGCTGATTAAGGGAAAAGGAGAGGCTGGACAGAAACACCACGTGAGTGCCATCATAGATGATGATTTCTGGCAAATGGTGAAGGAGGAGAAACTCCAAGAAGGAGACTTTCAAGCCAAAAGTTCTATGTCCTTTGGAATTTTGCACTGGTGTCGATCGACACTAGAGGCTGAGCACCAATAGACACCCATACTGAATCCATTGGATCTTGTGAAACGGCAAGCATCGATCGACACCATCACCTGTTTGTCGATCGACACCCACCGATTTGATACCGAGTTTGATTGATAAGCATCAATGCATAACAATTGAATGCTTCAAGACACTCTTCTCATACATCAATATAACCAACAGTGAACACCAGTCAGCAACAGAAAGATGCACTAGAGCCTATGAACATTGAGAAGGCAACTAAGGAACAAGTTTCATAGATAAACAAGAAAAAGGTTCCTAAGCATCTAAGAATATAAGCTAATGAGGAGCTGGATAGTTTCACCAAGAGGATGATTACGATCCATGTGAACATGCCATTCGATGAAGCTTATTGGGCCCACCATCTATGGATGTTTTAAAGGGAGAGCAGAGAGACAAACCAGGACATTGAGCGTTTGTTCTATCGATCAGAAAGATGATAAAGCAGATGATTACATTGAAGAAGAAGAGTGATCCTGGGAAGTTCGTGGTTCCTTGCAAGATTGGAGGTTACAGCTACCGTAATACACTCTGCAACACATGTTCTTTAGTAAGTATTATGCCCAGTGTGATGGCTGAGCAGCTGAGTCTGAAGATAAAACTGTCTACCAATTCATTCACATTTATGGATTGCTCCAAGATGAATTCAGAAGGGATTGTCAGAATCCCTCAGGTACAATTCGGCATTTCCCTAGATCCAGTAGATTGTCATGTCATGGATATTCATATATAGTGGAATTCTTCTCTACTATTCAGGGAGAGCCATCATGGCTATAATAGGAGATGTTTGTGACATGAATACAAACATGTTGTATCTCTCACTCATCACTGAGACTGATTTCTATGACCATATTCAAATGGTCAAGAGAAACACGTCATATATTGAGATAGGAGATGATACAAGATTTGTGGCAGTTTGTTATTCTGATTCTAGCTCAGAGTACAAAGATGATGCCGAGGTGTCGATCGACACTCAGCCGCCAGCATCGATCGACACCACTGTAACTCCAGAAATCCAAGAAGCTTTTTCGATTGAGGCCACCATTCCACCTAAGAAAGAACAATCAGTGTAGTATCTCCAGATGAATACATAGTTTACAGAGACGGAGAGGGCAATGCATAGGCTAAGGAAGGAAGGATCATCAATGTTTCAAAGGAAGATATAAAAGCAATACTAGAGATGGGAGACAAGTGGAGAGGCTGTTATTTGAGTCTATCAGAGTATGATAGATGTTTCCAGCTGCCTGGATCCCACCTTACACCTCCATGTCGTCCAGATCCTGAAATCTACTTGAAAGATCAAGTTAAAGAGATGATAGCTGACAAAAATACAGCTCAGGAGAGGATGTTTGATGAGTTCTACTGGAAAATTGATGCAATCTACTTCCCTCTAAACAACAGCATTGGATGGATCAACAAATGTATGGAAGAGCTACAACTGAAAGTGGAATACAAATATGAGATTATCCAGAGTGTCATCGTGCGGGTTAAGGTTAATTTTAAAGCACACATACTATCAAATTAACCCTATGAACTACTCTTGCCAAGAGAGGTCAAATTGCAGTATTTAGAGATCAAATCTACAAAGAGCGAGAGCACATGATATCACTTAAATTACCCTATGGAGTGATTTTACACTCTCAAATAAGATGTTCAATTGTAGTACTTAAGGATCGGATCCACAGGAGGCTTGGGCACACAATAGACTATAGATGTTTAGATTAAGCTAGACAAACAATTTACTAACGCAGTAAATAGTAAACAGGTAAACAGGTGATTGGTTTGATAACAATAAGATGAAATAGCTAGGTCTAGGGATTTATCAATCAATAGATTCAAAACACAAATCAATGATGCTAAGGGTTTTATAGATCAATTTCTAGAACTCGAATTCAATAAGCAAGTAATCCAGCTCTCGCATGCAATTACTAATCAGATGCCTAAGTTCTATGTTCCAGCTCTCACATGCAAACAAGGATCGAGCGTCGATCGATACCAATTCTTGGGTGTTGATTGATGCTACCTCAGACAAGCATTAACACACACATATCGATTATTTTCAACTAGATCCTAGACAAACTCTCGTATGTGCCTAGATATCTAATCCACACAGGGCTTGGTTCCGTTAATTAATTGCACTCTCGTGCCTCTCAACTATTCTATGATTCTAGGTTCAAGTAATCAGTCACACTCTCGTGTTATTCCACTACTCTAGATCATAATATTACAATCCACCCTGGTGTTGAGATCTATAGATTACTTAGCAATCCTATGATAATCATTTTGACAATAAGAACATGAAATCCCTAAAACTAAGATGATTACTCAGACATGGAAGCACTAACACAAATCATAGTCTGAATAAATACTAGATACATAAATCGATTGGATCTTGTGAAACGGCAAGCATCGATCGACACCATCATCTGTTCGTCGATCGACACCCACCGATTAGATACCGAGTTTGATTGATAAGCATCAATGCATAAAAATTGAATCCTTCAAGACACTCTTCTCATAAAACAATATAATGGAACAGTGAACACCAGTCAGCAACAGAAAGATGCACTAGAGCCTATGATCATTGAGCAGGCCACTGAGGAACAAATTTCTAAGATAAACAAGAACAAGGTTCCTAAGCATCTAAAATAAAAGCTAATGAGAAGGAGCTGGATAGTTTCACCAAGAGGATGATTACGATCCATGTGAACATGCCATTCGATGAAGCTTATTGGGCCCACCATCTATGGATGTTTTTAAGAGAGAGCAGAGAGACAGACCAGGACACTGAGCGTTAGTTCTATTAGATCGGAAAGAGCATAAAGCAGATGATTGCATTGAAGAAGAAGAGTGATCCTGGGAAATTCGTGGTTCCTTGCACGATTGTAGGTTACAGCTACCGTAATGCACTATGTGACACATGTTCTTCAGTAAGTATTATGCCCAGTGTGATGGCTGAGAAGCTGAGTCTGAAGATAAAACCGTCTACCGATTCATTCACATTTATGGATTGATCCAAGATGAATTCAGAAGGGATTGTCAGAATCCTTCTGGTTCAATTCGGCATTGCCCTAGATCCAGTAGATTGTCATGTCATGGATATTCATATATAGTGGAATTCTTCTCTACTACTCGGGAGAGCCATCATGGCTGTTATAGGAGATGTTTGTGACATGAAGACAAACATGTTGTATCTCTCACTCATCACTGAGACTGATTTCTATGACCATGTTCAAGTGGTCAAGAGAAACACGCCATATATTGAGATAGGAGATGATACAAGATTTGTGGCAGTTTGTTATTCTGATTCTAGCACAGAGTACAAAAATGATGGCGAGGTGTCGATCGACACTCAGCCACCAGCATCGATTGACACCACTGTTACTCCAGAAATCCGAGAATGTTTTTTATTGAGGCCACCATTCCACCTAAGAAAGAACAATCAGTGTAGTAGCTCCAGATGAATACATAGTTTACATAGACGAAGAGGGCAATGCATAGGCTAAGGATGGAAGGATCATCAATGTTTCAAAGGAAGATATAAAAGCAATACTTGAGATGGGAGACAATTGGAGAGGCTGTTATTTGAGTCTATCAGAGTATGATAGATGTTTCCAGCTGCCTGAATCCCACCTTACACCTCCATGTCGGCCCGATCCTGAGATCTACTTGAAAGATCAAGTTAAAGAGATGATAGTTGACACTAATATAGCTCCGAAGAGGATATTTGATGAATTCTACTGGAAGATTGATGCAATCTACTTCCCTTTATACAACAGCATTGGATGGATCAACAAATGTATGGAAGAGCTACAACTGAAAGTGGAATACATATATGAGATTATCCAGAATGTCACCGTGCGGGTTAAGGTTTATTTTAATGCAGAAAATCTATCAAATTAACCTTACGAACTACTCTTCCCTGGAGAGGTCTAATTGCAGCACTTAGGGATCAAATACACAGAGAGAGAGGGCACATGATATCACTCAAATTACCCTATGGAGTGATTTTTACTCTCTTAAATAAGAGGTTCAGTTGTAGTACTTAAGGATCGAATCCACAGGAAGCTTAGGCACACAATAGACTATAGATGTTTAGATTAAGCTAGACAAACAGATTATTAAAGCAGTAAATAGTAGACAAGTAAGTAGGTGATTGGTTTGATAACAATAAGATGAAATAGCTAGGTCTAGGATTTATCAATCAATAGATCCAAAGAACAAATCAAGGATGCTAAGGGTTTTATAGATCAATTTCTAGAACTCGAATTCAATAAGCAAGTAATCCAGCTCTCGCATGCAAATACTAATCAGATGCCTAAGTTCTATGTTCCACCTCTCGCATGCAAACAAGGATCGAGCGTCGATCGATACTAATTCTTGGGTGTCGATCGATGCTACCTGAGACAAGCATTAACACACACAAATCAATAAGATGGAAGTTCATAGGGACAGTGCATTCCCTTATCTTTACTTTAACATTCTTTATCATGCCTACTGAGTTTACCTTGGAGTTATCCACGAAGGTGAAACTATCTTCAGAAGGTTCCACTTTTAATCCTAATAGTTTAGCAGTGTCCTCCGCCATGATGCTGACTGCAGATCCAGTATCACATAGGGCGTATAGGAAATTGGTGTCATGTATACAGCTGGGAATGAGAAACAGCCGCTCAATGTCTTCTTGGATTTATGGTTGACCATATTAAACAGCCGCTCAATGTCCTTATTTTTCTCCTTGCTCTCTCTACAGAAATTACCAAGTCTGTACAGGTGATATGCATCCTCGAAAGTCATATCCTTAGGAACCCTCTTCACTCTGTTTTAAAATCCATCAAGTTCAGCCTTGTTGGCTTCTCTCCTGAGGCGTTTGGGAACATAGGGTTCTCTAGATTTCACTCTCTTCTTTGGACTTCTTTTTTTTTTGTCTACTTGTCCATGACAGATTCATGTTCGTCCAGCTGGTGTCAATCGATATATGGTGTGTACCGCCGATGGACACTTTCAACGAAAGATGTTTCAGCTGGGATCAATTGCCCTTGTTCGGGTGCATCTACATCTTTCTGATTGGTGTTCACTGTTGGCCTTTCTGATGAGCGGTATGCATTAGTGTTTGCTATGGGCGGGTGTTGGTCGATGCTCAGAAGATGTTGTCGATCGTTGGTCCCCCGTTGATGTCAATCGATGTCATCATGTTGGTGTCGATCGACCGCGTCCGTTTTAACACAATACAGGCTGGGAGGATGCGGGTGTCGTATGGCGAAGTCTGAGTGGCTCTAAATCTTATTGTTCCTACGCAATCTTCAATGGGTGTTGATCGATGCTCAGCTGATGGTGTCGATCTACACAAGTGCGAGCTGCCAAAGGACATAGAACTTTCGGCTAGAAAAGTACCTTCTTCCAGCTTCTCATGCTCGATTACTTCCCCCAAAGTTAATATCTAAGATACCATCAACCTGATGCCTCTTGCTCTCCTCAGCTATCTCTATAACCAGAGATCTTGCTTCTTCACAGCTTCTACTGTCTGAAAACCTAGGTGTCTAGCATTATGACATGGGCGTCCAAGGCTTCAAATTTTCCATTCAGCTCTTTGTCGATAAAATCAACCTCAGATTTATGTATGCAATTGTCATCTGCTGAATTTCTATGACTTGTTCCATCATAGATTCCATCCTCTAATATGGCCCTGAAATCTGATTTCATTTATATGTTTCTCGTCCTCTTCTGCAGCCTGTTCTACCAATGAGACTTCATGTACAGAATCAGTTTTGACCTCGACCTCAATGATCTTGTCATTATTCATAACACCTAATTGCATCATGTTAGTACCCATATTCTTGATACTTTTTTCTAGACACAAAGTTCTGAATCAGTTTCTTAGCTTTCTCTGGAGTTATGGTCTTAAAGTTCCCTTTGCTTGCCTGATCCAAAATCATATGATAGTTCACATCAATACCCTTGCAGAAGAATCCCAGCAGTTGAACCTTCGTGAAACCATGATGTGGACAGTCTTTTTGGTACGTCCTAATTTGTCCTAAGAACTTTTGAACCCTTCAGTAGGTCCTTGAGAGAATGTCAAAATCTTATCCCTTAGCTCTTTGTTCTTTGCATCCTCAAAAAATAGTCAGAAATGCAGTCTTGACATCATCCCAAGTAGTGAGAGATCCTGGTGGTAGAAGTTTCAGCCAAACAACTACATTACCAGAGAAAGAATACTTGAATAACTGCAGAGGAGATAGTCTTTAGTTCCTTCATGCTCTGGGATGCTAGACACAAAATCCTCTAGTGTTTCAATGTGTTCCATGGGATCTTCATGGGGAAGGACATGAAAGGGGTGCTTGCGCACATGAGAAAAGTATGCAGGTCTTATCTGGCCGTCGACCCCCTGGATTTCTTGAGGTTGAATCGCAGACCTTTTAACATAGACTTGAGTAGGCCTGATCAACTCTGCTATCAATCGATGCTCAGGGATTACAGCCCCCTGTGTATCTAATTTCTGACATGTTGCATTACACAGATGACCCTCAGGGTCATGCAGGTCTCCATTCCCATTCCTAGTCAGAATAAGTTCTGCAACCATCTCTACTAGCGGTTTACTGTCGATCGATGGTAGAGTAGAAGTGTCGAACGATGTTCGTCCAAGAGTGGTGTCGATCGACGGAGAAGTGTTGTTGTTGTCGATCGATGCTAGACGTTTCTCTATGAGGATTGTGCGTTCAATAGCTGCTGGTATGAGAAAAGTAAGTATTTTTCCTTGTTGCTCCTGGTACTGCTCTGCGTTCAGCTAAAAGACAAGAAAGAATTATGTAAGTAACTAAAACAGGAAATAAAAACCTAGACTAAACCTATTAGGCAAGTCTAATGGCGATCCTCGCTCCCCGGCAATGGCGCCAAATTTGAAATCACTCAAATTATCTTAAGGAATGATTTTTACACTCTCAAATAAGAGGTTCAATTGTAGTACTTAGGGATCGAATCCACAAGAAGTGTGGGCACACAATAGACTATTGATGTCTAGATTAAGTTGGCAAACAGTTTATTAAAGCAATTAATAGTAGACAAGTAAGTAGGTGATTGGTTTGATAACAATAAGATGAAATAGCTAGGTCTAGGGATTTATCAATACATAGATTCCAAACACAAATCAAGGATGCTAAGGGTTTTATAGATCAAATTCTAGAACTCGAATTAAATAAGAAAGTAATCCAGCTCTCGCATGCAATTACTAATCAGATGCCTAAGTTCTATGTTCTAGCTCTCGCATCCAAACAAGGATCAAGCGTCGATCAATACCAATTCTTGGGTGTCGATCGATGCTACCTCAGACAAGCATTAACACACATATCGATAATGTTCATCTAGATCCTAGACCAACTATCGTATGTGCCTAGATATCTAATCCACACAGGGCTCGAGTTCCAACAATTAATTTCACTCTCGTGCCTCTCAACTGTTCTATGATTCTAGGTTCAAGTGATCAGTCACACTCCGTACTATTCCACTACTCTAAATCTTAGTCTTACAAGCCACGCTGGTGTAGAGATGTATTGATAACTTAGCAATCTTATGACTATCAGTTTGACATTAAGAACATGAAATCCCTACACCTAACAAGATGATTACTCAGACATGGAAGCAATAACACTAATCATAGTCTGAATAAATACTAGATATAGAAATAAATATAAAACCAAAAGAGTTCCAATCTATCTCTTAATTAGAATTGATCTTCTCTACAAAACTTAAGACAATGAATAAAATAAAGCTTAGCTGTAAAAAATAGTTTAGAAAACTATATAAATTAGGTCTCAACTCGTCCAGGAATATTCTGATAAATTCTGATGGCTAATGAGCTTACGTCGGCCATAAAAAAAGTTGGGTCTGTCTTCTTGGATCACCTTCGATCGACACCAATCCTGGGCCGTCGATCGGCACTAATTCATCTTCTCAACAGCTTCCTCTCGTGAGGCAGAGAGACCACTCTTCAGTAAATCGTACATAAATCTAAATCTAACCGTCAAATGGACCTAAAACAGGTGAAATTGGAAAGATAACTCCAATCTCTATCTTGTGTAAAAATATGAGCTCAATCTCATTGTGAGAAGATCTCCATCCATAAATAAACCTCTGACACATCTGCGCAGTTCTGCATCTCAAACAGCTCCAGAATCACCAGATTACTCCAAAACGTACATGGACCTGAAAACACTGTAATACAACTCCAGAAACATATTTTATAGACTCTAAATAGGGCTGATATCATGGCCTAAAATTGGTAAATATCAGACTCTATGAGCACACAATAGATTTCTATAATTCTATGGCTAAGCTTGACAAGCTATAGAGGTTTGATTGTAGGTTTATCAGAAAAGAAAATTGTCTAAAATACTAAAGTTGATTCAAGTATAAAAAAAATAGATATGGGGTTTAAGGTAAGTGAATTATAATGGATAAGGTGAAGAGACTTATTAATATGCGAGGACAATAAGTTAACTAGTCTGACCCACTTTTGTCCTAACTCTTGTATAAAGACAGAGGAGTACACCGTTGATCGACGGCTAAGGCCGAGTGTCAATCGACACTAATCAGACAGGAAGTTCGTTCTTTATGCTAATTATACCAGCTCTCGCATGTATCTAACAACCTAGTTCAATGGAATCAATTCTGGCACATAACCTACTCTCATAGTTGTCATGTCCTAAGTTGATGTTTCTAGTTAGCTACTCTAGAACGCAAGCATTAAACACAATTCCAACGATTGATATTACTTCATCCTAGCAATCCTATTTTGGGGCTAATTCATCAATACCATTATGAACCCTAAATCTAAAAGGTAAATTACTCAGACATGATCATAGACAACATGATGAACTGAATAATATAATGCATAGAATAAATAATGGGGTTCCAATACAAATCTCTAAAGGAGTTCAGATCTTCTCCCCTAAACTACTTAAACAATAAAACTAAAAGCTGTAAAATGTACTTATGCGTGGTGGTGGTCTGCCTAAACAATGGCAAAACCAATATAAAAGAGGTCAAAACTCGTTCAGGGGCATTCTCGTAATTCGTCTTGGCTTGGGCTTGCAGTCGGCCAATACTCTGCGAGTGAGCCATCGATAGACAGCAAGTATGCTTCGTCGATCGATTGTCATGCTTGACTTTGACTCATACTTAACTGAATGTGAACAGCTACTAGATATCTCTATGAATACTCGAACAAGCTCCATGATCTCCATAATGCTCCAAAACGTACATGGACCTATAAAGACTCGAAACACATAGTCTAGACATACATAGCAGACTCCAAATATGGTCCAAATGATGGTCTAAACTGTGTAAATAACATGTTATATCACAAAGACAGCAAGAGCACAAAACCAAAGGAGAAAAAGCAATCAAAGCTTTGTAGGCACCTGGTTCGAGATGAGGAGAGAAAATGTGGATAGTTATTTTCCAACAAGTTTTCCATTACCTACATACTAGAACAAAACATCCAAAACATTAAGGAATAGATTATCAACAAGCGATTGATGGGAGGCATCCCATTTAGTAACTTTTAAATTAGTTTTTATTTTTTGATTTTTACTGATTTTTGTGTTTATTTTATTTCAGATTTTTTTTATAAAAAAAAAGAGAGACCCAAGGAACACGAGTATGCACCGAGCATCGATCGAGACTTGGTCAATGTCAATTGACAAAGCATCACCAGCATAGATCGATTGCCGCTTAACTGTGTCGATTGACACTCACCATCATCAAACAGGTAAACCGTTTTTCCTTGTTAAATTTCGTCCTTATGATTTATTTTCCCACCAATCTAAGACTATATAACACTGGGGACAGCGTTGTTTAAGTATGGGGGAGGTTATACTGATATTGTTTATTTTGAGCTTAAACTATTGCTGGTTACATGAAGTATTGACCACCACATGGCTAGCCATGCATGCTAAACTAATGTATATATAGCTACATGAAGTATATATTATGCATCGTAACATCCCTCAACTTAATGATAATGTATTTAATATCACAAGCTTAATTTCATTAATCCAAAAAGTGTATGTGGACGTCTGAGACATTAACTTTGTTTAATTTTCCAATTCATCAATAAAAATCCGATTCACGAGAGTGTAATTTAACTAATTTCTCTGAATTTTCGACAGGTCAAATTTTAGTTAAATTATGGTCCGTTGGGTTAGATATTAATTAATCAACGGGAGAATTAAACTTAGTTAATCTCTCCGCGTACACGTCACTTTGGATTAATTAAATTAAACTTGTGATGTTAATTACATAAAATCATTAAGTTGAGGAATGTTGTCATGCATAACATCTACTTCATATAGCTAGATATACATTAGTTTATTCTGGATAGCTAACCATGTGGTGGTCAATACTTCATGTAGCCAGAAATCATTTTTCCTTATTTTTATGTGTGTTTATTGAGTTTTTATAGAGTCAAGAAGGGGATTATGATCTTTTCAGTTTTTACTTATTATATAACCACTCTCTAGCATCATTCTTAGATTTACTAATTGCATAGTACATTGGAAAGAAATACCAATGTGAAACACCTGCCAGTAATATACACACTTGCTAACAATGTTTGAAGGAACCGAAGCTGACATCCAACTTAATCAACTTAATTTTCTTGTCTTGGAGCTTGGTATACACTGGATCAAATTCATCATCCAAGTCTGGAAGGTAAGAGTTTGTGTGTTTCTGGTTTCCCTTTCTCTCCCCTTCAGATCAAAAAAATCGAATAGGATTTGGTGGCTACAACCATTAACGCTTGATTCATATAATTCTAGAAGATATGATAGAAAAAAAACATTAGGGCTTAATTCATGGAAGCATATCCAAATATCTCAGTCAATTAAAAAATAAAATGATATCCTTTAAAGAAAGGAAATATTGACTAAGAGAAGTAAGAAGAGAGAGAGGAAAGGGGTTAGAAAAGGTTGCATGTGTGTTCAGATACTTGCTTGACTAAGAGTCAATGTGTCATTTGATCAATACTCCCAAGGTAAAGCATGTACCTTTTATATGTAAGAAATGAGGTTAGTAGAGGGGTATGTCAGACCGTATTTGCTAAGTTTTTGGCTAGATGGTTTTGGTTGCTAAGCTCGAGTAGAGTACATAAGGTACCTTTAAAGTTGGAATTGATTTGATATGGCTGCAACATTGCAGAGGTGATAATATTTTAACCTTCACAGGACTGTGATATTCTTTGCTTGAGGACAAGCAAAAGGATAAATCAGAGGGAGTTGATATACTATGGATTTTACCAGTTTTTGCTCATAGTATATGTGCTTTTTAGATACTATTATATGTGTTTGGAGTATGATTTAGAGTCTTTTCAGGTCCAAGTATGTTTTGGAGCAATGTAGAAATTATGGAGCATTATGGAGCTTAATGATGAGGAAACTCACAGTTGTTTAAGAAATCAGAAGTCCGGATCGAGATCCAGGAGAAGTGTTGATCGACACTACCCTCTTGGTATCAATCGACACCAAAGAGAGTTGACGGCCCGAATTTTCGTGACCGACTTGAAGTCCAGAAGATCCACATAATTACAAGACTACCCATGGCCGACCTAATATCTACTATTTATGTTTTCCCATTTTGTAGGCAAAAAACAATTTTTCAATTCTTTTTACCACAACATATTATTCTAGGGTGTTTAGTAGTTTTGGAGAGAAGATCAAGATTTCTTCAGATATTTGTATTGGAACTCTATTGTTCTTATCTTATTTTATTCTATGCATTCTATTCAGATTATTGTTATGATTTGCTTAATTATGTTTGAATAGTTTTACTTGTTAGGTTTAGGGTTTTATTATGGTTTATATGGATTGTTGAGATATAGAACTGTTAGGGTGAATCTTTAGGATCCTTCATCAGAATTAGACTTATTTCTTGTGTTCTAGAGTAGCTAACTAGAACTCTAAGCTTAGGATACTGATAACTACGACAATAGGTGAATTACCTGATATTAATTTTGCTGAGCTAGGTTGTTAGATATATGTGATGGATGGTATAGATTAACCTAGTGCACATATCGATTAAGACGTTAGTGCTTGCCTAAGGAAGTATCGATCGACACTCATCCCATAGTATCAATCCACACTCAATCCTTGTTCGCATGCGACAATTGGAACATATACTTAGTAATCTGATTATACTCACAGCAAGAGGTGGATATCTTACTATTTCATTCGAGCTCTATGACAGTTTATCACACATCCTTAACACCTATACATCACAATACTATTGCCTGGAACCCTAAGTCTAGCGATTTCATCTTATTGTCTACAAACCACTGCTATTATTTACTACTTATTTAATACTTGACTAGCTTAATCTTAATATTAATAAGTTTATTGAGCGAACAAGCTCCATGTGGGTTTCATCCCTTAGTAATACAACTAATCCTCTTATTTTAGAGAGAAATTTTCTCACATAATTTGAGAGCACATCATATATCAAGAATGCACTCTAGTTCACCTAAATCCTTAATATCAAATGCATTCTTAAGAAAATATTTTGTACTTTGAATACCTTCCTTATCATTACCATAAATGATAATATCATCATCATAAATAAGAACAACAACAATACTTGATTACCCTAAATTATGAAAAGCAAATGATCAATTTCTGACCTTTTAGACCCACAACCAAGAAGTGTCTTACTCAGTTTGAGATACCAAGCATGTGGAGACTCTATAAGACCATAGATAGCATTCCTAGACTTGAGAAATTTTCCTTTTTCAATATCAATACCAGAAAATGGAAGCATATACACCTCTTTGACATCCATCTGCCACACCCATGAAGTTTAGTATCAAGAGAAAGTAGAACATGTATTGTATGGACTTTAGCAGCAGTAGTAAGGTGTTTTATAGTCTTCTCCATATGTCTGAGTGTATCCTTAGAAACAACATGTGATTTGTGCATTTCTATATCACCACTATTGTGGTAGTTGATAGTGAAGACTCATCTAGAGCCACCTGTTTTCTTCCATGTAGGAAGATTGTGACATCATAAGTATGATAAATTTTCATAGCTTCATGTTCTTCATCTACAGATTTCTTCGAAACCTCATTGTTTTTGGCTTCTTCATAAGTCGTTGGTATAGTTTCATGGTATTTTAATAAGAAAAGTCTGATGACCAGTAGGAAGGCTAGCAAGAGAACAATAATGTTGAATAGAATGAGGAATAAAGTTATACCAAAATCATTTTTTAAGTAGGATGGATCGTTCTTTTGTTTGGTGCTTATGTGAAGAAGAATAGTTGAGTCATCTTCATGAATGACCACTTCATTAGGTATCTCTTCAGAATCCAAGACAACAACTTCAGACTCTTCAACAACATGACCAGGCTCCTCTTCATGTGTCAATGCTTCTCTTTCTTCGTCATCATCATTTCTAGATTCCTTGTCTTCTTCCTCTTCTTGATGAGACTCTTCTGGTGGTTGAAAAGTACGATCATCATTATTCTGAGCTTCTTCATTTAGAGTTCCATCATGTATTTATTCATCCACCACTTCTTCTTCACCATTTTCACCTTCATGTTGAGTTTGAGTTATTCTAGTATTTGGTGAGCAGAGATTATCCAGCAGAAATCTAAGGCTGGAAGCGAGAATAGAACCAAACTTTGTCAAGTCCATCAGCTAGTTTCAATCTGTTTCTTCATAAAAAAATTTCTCCTCATCAAACTTGACATCCTGAGACACAAAAATCCTTTTGGATTATGGATTGTAGAATTTTTATTCATTTTGAGCCGAAGAGAATCCAATGAATACATGCTTGATAATCTTTGGCAGAAGTTTGTTTCTCTGGTCATCTGGAAAATGGACATAGCAACACACAACTAAACACTTTTAGAAAATCCACAGATGGTTTGATTTATTTTAGTACCTCATAAAGTGAAATATCCTTAAAACATTTCATTGAAAGTCAGTTGATAAGATATCTAGCATTAGTAACTACATCCCCCCCCCTCCCATATTCTTGGAACATTCTTGTGAAACATCATTGTCCTTGAAACTTTTATATGATGACGGTTTTAAGTTTGAACCGACATTTTATTGGGGAGTATAAGAACACATGGTTTGATGAACAATCTCATGCTTAGCTGTAAACGCCTTAAACTCATTACTTGTGTATTCACCACCATTTTCACTTATTAAAGTCTTAATCTTAGAATTATGTTGAGTTGAGACATAGCTGTGAAAGTTATAAAAAGCTTCAAGAACACACCTTTAGAAGGTAAGAGAGTTGATCAAGTATATTTAGATTTTTTATCCATAAAAGTGAAAAAATACTTGCACTGATCTCTTGACGCACAAGGATCAATCCACACATCATAATGAATAAGATCAAAACATTAATCACAAACAGTAGAAGAGTTCGGAAAAACACATTTGCAATGGTTCCTAAGATGAAAGTTTCACACTTATCATTCTCAAAAGAAATACTAGGAAATAAAATATTTAGTGCTTGAGTATGAGGATGTCCAACTCTAGCATGCCATATAGAATTGTTTGTAGAACCAAAAACAGAAATAGACTTATTAGAAAAAGAGTTTAGATCTTCAAGAACATAAAGACCATTCTTTGTTGATCCTTCTCCAATTGTTTTTCCTGACTTAATATCATGGGAAAAAAAAGATCACTAGGACTGAAAATGGCTAGATAGTCAAGATCTTTAGTTGCTTTTTGAATAGGCAACCGATTTGATGTAAATTCATGTATAAAGAAAACTTTAGACTTTTGTTAAAAAGTTAATGTTTATGATCCTTTAACAGACACATTATGACCATTAGCAATAATAACATTTTCAGAAGAAGTTTGAATATTATCAGTTAGACTTGCATCACTAGTCATATGATGAGATGTGCCAAAATCAACTATAATAGGTTTGTGAGTTTTAAGAGTAAGCAAGCTTTACCAGAATCTTTTAGGGAAGCAATGATTTTCATGAGAGATTCACGATCAGATTTCCCGAGAAGATAATCTTCAGCAGCAGAAGCAGACAAAGCCTTTCCAATATCTTCCCCTGGAAGTTCTTAGATGATGATTAAGAGTCCAACATTTTTCCTTAGTGGCCCTTCTTTTTACAGTGCTCAGACACCCTTTTGATAGAATGTTTTATTCGAAAGATATTATTCTATTTTCTGGCCAAAACAGTAAAACCTTCTTCTTTTTGAATCTGCATACATACCTCATTCAATATTGGAAGTTTATCAGATCACATTATGTGACGAATCAAGCCACTGAATGAGTTGTTGAGAGAAGACAGAAGACCAAACATTTGGTCTTGTTCACACTTTTATTTGAGCATTATTGGATATGTTGTTGAAGGACAAAGAGTCTCCAGTTCAGTCCACTGAGATCTATACTCACCAAAATGTTTAGTAAAAACTTATCCCCTTGTTGGAGAGCATTCAATGCATTCTTGAATTCATAGATGCAACTAAGATGTGATATATTTCTGTATATTCCTATTAGAGTGTCCCATAACTCCTTTGCTATTTAAGAATATGAGTATGCAGTAAGAACTGACTAATCAAGAGAGCTTTGGATGATAGACAACACCATCTGATCTTCTTGAAACCATTTACTCTTCAATGCTTTTGGTTATGGGTGATTCAGATTCTTCATAGAGAATGTCATCCCCTGCACATTTTCCGTGTCAAGGTTTTCTGTAGAGATATCTTGGATGCTAGTAAAATATGGTTCCATAGACCAATGGTGTACAAAGCAGTCTAAGTGATTCTTGACCAAAGTAAATAGTATTCTCCTTTAAGAGTAACAAGATGATTTGCTTAGAGTTTTCCATACTCATAATGAATCAAAGAGAATGAAAAACGTAATGGAAGAACAGAAACTGAAAAATACGGATCTATTGCTCAAATACCATGTAGAAATATGCGAAAGTAATAGAGAGTTTTAAGAATAAAGAGAATGGAACGAAACAATTCATATGTTCACTTAGATTAAAATGTACAAGGAGATACAATATATATATATATATACAAGAAAAGAACAACTTAACAGGATTCTTCCATGCAGAAGAGAGGATTGACAAAGTCTAAGAAGGCTTGCATGAAGAGAGATTAGGTGGCATAATTAATGTCTAGCAGAATAATTTCCTACAGCACAAAAGTGCCCACTTCATAAAAGCTGAAATGGACACTTTGATCATGTAAATAACACTTGTTCATTTCAATAAGATGCTCAAAGGTGTTTACTATTTCATTTTGTTATATGTGTTGTGTGTATGCATTACTGCCAAACTTATCTGTTTATTTTTCATGTTTTCTCCTTTGAAAAGGTATTCCTTGGAAACATCAATGTTCACGATATAGAATACCACGAGCTGCCTAGGCTGATTTATGTTATCGTGAGAGGAGACCTGGATTTGACCTTCATAAGAAGGTTGTAGCCATAAATTTATTGGCAAATGATTATGCTTAATCCTTGGTTGTATTTTTTGATCTGATCTATAATGTTATCTCACAAACTTACTGATTATTTGTCTTTTCATTTTCATGTTGTGGTATTCAATTGACGATACTAGTCTCAGGAATTCTATCAAATTCTTCTCATCTTATGAATGTCAACTATGATCACTACATCAACAATAGCAAAGCTAGAAGCAATGCATGTAATGGTGGATCCTCAGTCCGGAAAGAAGATATGTTATGTTTAGTTCCCTCAAAGATTTTATGGTATTGATAGACACGACAAATACTATAATTGTGTAATAATGTATTCTTCGATGTAAGCACACAATACTTCTATAACCACCTTCCTTCTCTTTAGTCATAACATGTGTCTTAATTATTTGAACTAACTCTTAATCTCGATTGACTTCCTGCTTCGGCACTAGCTTTGTTGCTATTTTTAACTTCATTGAAACCAAAAAGGACAATAGCATCAGTGATGGAGCTTTACACGGGCCAGTGAAGAGACTTTTAACCGAGGTACATATAAACACTAAGTTTTTTTTTAAGCGGCCACTTTCACCTAATGAAGAATTCCTAATTGCAGTGCTTGAAAGTTGATACAACATATTGAAAACAACGACAAAGGACACTTCTTACGGTAAGGAATGTACCAGATATCATCTCTAGGGTTCTTTCTACTTATCATTTACGTCCTCGTTTTCTCCACAAATAGGGATTTCAAGGATCTAGAAAAAAAGAGAATCTCAGTTTGGAATCCCAGACATACCACTGCAAGAAAACAAGCAATTCCCAACAACCATATCCATTGGAAAGTCGTTGAAAATAGTTTTTCCTGAAAATTTCTCAACATACAAGTTTCGTCGGTTTATCTCATTGGAAAAAAAAATTGCTCGGATTTTTGACGATTCTAGACGACTGCCTACCCGACGAATTTTCAACAAATAAATTTTTCGGTAATTCGTTGGAATTTTTTTGACAAAATTCCGATGAGAAAAAAAATCAATAATTTAAATAATATAAAATAACAGTTTTATAAAAATATATATAGTATAATATTAATAAACCAAAAATGTTTTTAACAAAAAAATAAATATACAAATAACATAAACTATAATCTAACAATGTGAACTAACGAATCATATACAATATAAGAAATACGAAATTAACAACTCCTTAACTAACAAATCCTAATCTAGTATAAAAATAACACAAAATTATAATTTAAATACCCAATTTAATAATTGAAACTTAAAGTTTTGTATAGACATATAACACAAAATTATCTAAAAGTAAACTAACAAATCCTAATCTAAAATCCAGAACTAAGATTTAACAAAAACTCAAGATTACAACTTCAAATCTCTAATCTAACATCCTAAAACTAACAAATCTAACCACCTAACATATAACAATATCACAATCTAACAAAATATAAACAATTTACATGGGAAGAGGATAAGAATCAGATTGAGAGAGAGAGAGAGAGAGAATAAGAAGAAACCAATGAGGAGGAAGAAGATTGTTTGGGATATATTAAAAATTTCCGAGAGACTGATTCTGTCGGGAAAAAATTAGCTTAATTGGTTCCCAAGAATATATGTGCTTCCTTTTCTCGAGTAAATTTCACGATTACCAATAGATTTCTGATTGAATGAATATTTTGTTAGTTTATGCGGTTTCTCAAAATATTGACACTTCCTTTGTTCTGGTAAACTTCTCTATTCCTCACGGGTACCCGATGGAAGCATATTCCTTCGGTAATTTGTCGGGAATACTACTTTTAGTCAAGAAGACCATAAAACCTAACCCAAATCAATCAGAAATTTCTGATAATTCAGGATTTATTAAAAGTAGAGAAGTGAGTATTTTCATCGAAAATTAGTCAGAAATTCATGATGGATTTCCAATGGAATTATTAAAACAAACCATTTATTTAATTATGTTGGGAATTCACCAAATTTCTGATGGTTTCCTGAAAATTTTATTAAAAAGATAATAATTTATATAAATATGTTGGAAATTCAATAAAAATCTCGATAGTTTTTCGACAAATTTATTAAACTAAATATTTCTTTAATTTATTAAACTAAATATTTGTTGGGATCGCTGACACAGAAAACATAGAGAATCCAAGTGAAGTATAACTGAAATCTACCGGCAATAAGATGGGTCGAGATCTATGTGCATCACGGGGCACTCATCAGAAATGCGGATTACACAAATTTTCACAGTGAGACATTCAACATCACTAGATGCATTAGGAATTAAAAGGGATACTTCAAGCGACTCGGGGTATGATCATAGGTGGGTACAATTACTTGTTACTTGTTTCGTACTCACTACTTGATTGGTAATTAACTAGTAAAGCCAAAAACTTGATTTTGACAAAATTGAGTATCAAATAATTTATCTAATTTACTTCCAAGTATTAAGTATAAAATAAAAGTAATTATTTGGCGTTGTTTGACTTTTTACTCATTTTTGTTAATGAAAAAAGATATATTTTTTACTAAATCATATTAAAATAATTTGTTTATATTACAATTTCCATAAGTGAATAAAAAATATGTGATATATTTATAGAAGTATCTTGAAGTGTTTTCTTTTTCATATATTTTCTATCATGGAAAAAATATAGATTAAAATATGAGAAACAATAAGATATTTTTTATAAATAATAAAGTTATTTAGTTTGAATTCCAACGAATTAACAAATAATTTACCAATAACTTTCAAATAACTTGAAAGTTATATAAAAGTAACAAGTAATAAACAAGGCAATAATAAACAAGGCAAGTAACGCAAATCCGTCATTTTTAGCAAATATTTGAAATTGTAAGTACTTGGTTTCTAACAAACTAAATACAAGTAAAAAAATAAGCATAAGTACCAAGTATCTTGTTTGTTTTCACCCCTGATTGTGATCGATTTATGAATCTAACAAATTAATGTTTGATTATAAAGTTGTACTGGATCAAGCTTAATAAATGTGTACTAGTAGTTCACATTGAGTTTTTCTTAATATATATATATATATATATATATATAATCTGCCAATGAATTGGGAATCAGATACGGTTACAAGCTTGTTTTGAACAAAATGTCGAAATCAAACTGTTACAAGAGTAGATTCGCCCACCCACTAAACTATGCACGTTCCGCTAGTTTGTTTTCGAAATCTTTCGATATCGGTAGCCGTCCTCAACCATTAACGTGATTCTCGGGAAAGTGAGGTTCTCCTCGTTACCTCGGATGCCAAGAATTCCCTTGACGTCTCTGGAGTAACTAGTTCCCGATGATCTCCACAAACTTATAACTTTCTCTGTCTATGAAGCTCAAGACGACCGAAGGGGAGGTTTCAAAAAACTTACCAAGGCCTTGCAATGCCACCAAATCCGGAATGGAAGTAACGCCACACGACGCTTGAACTGCATCCCTAAACGAGCAAGCGCTCGCTTCTGCCATCTAATGAACCTGCAAAAAATCGGGTTGAAACCATCGCATTTCCCGAACAGCAGCCTCAGTACCTACGCAAGAAAGTCCGCAACACCACTGCAGATTGGAACAAGACCATGATCACAGAGCCGAGATGTGAGCTAGGACTAGATGCTGACGTTGAGACGACTAATGACTCCCGAGAGCCGTCTCCGCATCCATAGTCTTTGAGAACCATAGAAACAATTTCTTGACCACGAAACAATCAATCACCAGAGCCAACAGAGAGTGATACCACAAAGAAGAGTGAGACTAAATCCTGAAGATAGGCTGTCGCCTACACACTGAGTGAACTGAACGAGAAATCGGGAGAGAGAGCTTGAAGGAGTTGTAGAACAACTAGGAAAGCCCTTGTGGCCATAGACGACCAGTCAAGACCAAACCAGAGGCACACACACGAGGAACAAAACCAGACACTTCCACTACGGTCACATCTGGCTTCAACCCTCGCCTCCAAAGCCACAAGAGCGCGGAGCACTCCTGATTATGGTGCGCAAGTACCGGAATCTCTTCGACCCGAAGAGACCCTAAATAGCTACCACCATAGCCGAAACAAGCACAAATCCAGAGTAGCAGAGCACCACCGAACCAGCCTTGACACGAACCCTCGCTAACTCCCCACGACAACAGAAATCCGAAGCGTTCCAAAAAGGGAAAGAAGGAGCAGCACCATAAACCCTAAAAGCCGACTCAGAACCGCCCCACCTCGCCCAGCCCTCGCCGTAAGTCCGGAGAAGAAGCCACTTCCACCAAGTGTAGACTCCTCGTGACTGGAGCTTCCATCGGAGACACGAGCCCCGACCTAGAAGAACGCACATATCGGAAGGGGTGAGGAAGAGGCGATGGAGAAAAAAAAAAGCTGGAAGAGAAGAGGGAGTCCCGCCGGCCGCAGCACGCGCGCGTACGCACGGTCGTTCGCCGGAGGGTGAGCACACACGTTTGATCTGTAAACAGAGGGTTGGGAAAGAAAAGGGATAGAGGAGAGAGAAAAATATCTTGTTGGATTTTTGGTTTTGTTTTAGTTCACATTGAGTTGTATTTGTTCAATTTGTCAAAGTAAGCACAATGTCTATACATGTTTCAGACACAAGTTCGTGATTCAGCTAGTTTCTGAGATCTGAGCAACCTTTTTTATTGGTTCTGTATTTCCAACAGATATTTAAACTTATATCATGTCAAACGAACTAAGAAAATAAATTAACTCTTTAATTTAATAGATAACTATTGTAAGCTATACAAGTTGCATGCAATTTTGGGCTGTTCGTTTCTCCATCCGTCATCTCCATCTAGATACTCCATTCATATGCTCTATTCAGATGATCCATCTAGATTTTAGGAGATGTTCGTTTCTTCATCCAAATGAACCATTTGGATGAGCCATCTGGATGAACTTCATGTTCGTTTCTTTTTTTCTATCTCCATCGAGATGGGTGTAATGAACAAATTATAAATATACCCTTATTTTAATTTAATCATATGTTTTATATTAATTTTAACTGTATTAATTTTTATTGTTTAGTCTAAAATATATACATCGCAATTATTTTAAAATTAGCTTTTTGACATTTTGATGTTTTCGTTTTTGTGATTTTGGCGAAAACATGTTTTGCGGGTTAGGCAGTAAAATGTATTTTTGGCGGAAAAACACATTTTTTATTTTGGCAGGAAAACAACATTTTTCGATTTTGGCGGGAAAAACACATTTTCGGCTTTGGCAGAAAAACACGTTTTTCGGCTTTGGCGGAAAAACGAGTTTTTTTGGTTTTGCGAGAAAAACGCGTTTTCGATTGTGGTGGGAAAACACGATTCCATCTGGATGAATTTAGTACACAAATTATTAATATACCCGTGTTTAGATTTAATAGTTTTATATTTGTTTCACTATATTAACTTTTATTTATTACTTCAAAATATTTTTGCAGTTTTGGCGGAAAAACGCGTTTTGCGGTTTTGGCAAGAAAACGTGTTTTTTTTTTGCAGTTTTGGTGGGAAAAAATATTTTTGCGATTTTGGCAGGAAAACGTGTTTTACGGTTTTGGCGAGAAAAAAATATTTTTTGCGGTTTTGGTGAGAAAAAGTTTTTTTTTCAGTTTTGGCGGGAAAATGCGTTTTGCGATTTAGGTGGGAAAATACGTTTTTGCGGTTTTGGCGGAAAAACGCGTTTTTGGTTTTGGCAGGAAAACACGTTTTTGCGATTTTGTCGGAAACACATGTTTTTGCGGTTTTGGCAGGAAAATGCGTTTTTGCGGTTTTGGCGGGAAAATGCGTTTTTGCGGTTTTGGCGGAAAAATGCGTTTTTGCGGTTTTGGCGGAAAACACACATTTTTTTGGTTTTAGCGAGAAAACACGTTTTTGCAGTTTTGGCGAGAAAAAATATTTTTGCGGTTTTGGCGAGAAAATGCGTTTTTGCGGTTTGGTAGAAAAACGGGATTTTGCGGTTTTGGCGGGAAACACATTTTTTTATTTTGGCGGGAAAACGCATTTTTGGGCTTTTGACAGAAAATCGTGTTTTTACGGTTTGGCTGAAAATGCTTTTGTTTTTATTTTAGTGAGAAAATGCAGTTTTGTCATTTTTCGTGAGTGACAAAATAATATTAGATTTAAGCTTATTGTTTGTGAATTGTATAAGGGGTATAATAGACATAATACCATTTTGAGAGAACCATCTCCATCCAGATGGTCCAAATTGGTTGAGCTGAATGGACTTCAAAATTAAGCCTAAATTTTAAAAGTCATCCAGATGAACCATCTAGATGAGTTATACTTTTAGTGTCTAAACATACAAAACTCTCATCTCCATCTAGATGGATCATCTGGATGATGAAACGAACAAGCCCAAAGGGATATAAATTATTTCTCCCTTTATTTCTCATACATCTTTGATATATACTTTCTCCCTTTATGCATTTAAATTAATAATGTTTTAATTTTTTTTGCATATATAAAGAAAATAAAACATTTTTATTATTATTTGGCTGCGTTTTACAATTCATATTTTATATTTGCCTTTAAATCTAAACGTAGCATGCATTAATAAAAATCTAAGATATAATTAATTTAATATAAGAAATAATGAACATTATTTTCCTTCATACATATTTAATGAGATTACATTAAAATAAATTGAATGGATATAAATTATTAAAAATAATATTCTAACAAATACATGATTTCACATGTCTTTTAATATTAGTCTGAAAACGTATAAATTATTATTTTATTTAATATTTTGCAACTAATTATTTGTGACAATAATATTTAAAAGCATGACAGATGATTGAAGGTAAATTATCTAATTTCATAATAGATTAACACAAGGAAAATTTGAAGGAGATAAATTTAGAAAATCTCACAATTTAGTGTACTTTTAAATGACAACAAATATATGCTGACTTTAGTTAGTTACAAAGTCTGAATTATCGAAAAACCCAAGTCATCTTTCTAACAAATATTAACCCAATAATAAATAAAGATAAAAACATACTTGAACTACCTATATAGTATTGTGTAAAATTTTTATTAAATATTAAAGGAAAGTTATTACTATTTTAGAACAATATTTTAATGCAACAACTCCACATACATTATTAGAAAGCAGAATCTGAATGGAAAAGCGGATTAAGCATTTCCAATTTAATGGAAAAAGCTAATCGAACAAAGAAAGAGTGGTTCTAGCAGATCTTGCGGCCTAAACTTATGCTTGAATAATGAAAGTGGATAAAACGGTTCAAAGTACTGTACACAATTTAAATAATATACATAATTATAGTTACGGGGAATTTTCATGTTTACCACATTATTGGTACCACTTTTCATTTTTACCTTCATTAAAAAGACACTTTCATAAATATCATTTTTTAAGAGGCAAATTTTTTAAAAATTAATTAGAATCCTAAATTTTAAATTCCTAAACCCTATCCCATTCTATCCCACCCTTCAACTCTAAACCCTAAATCTTAGATTAATTAACCCAATGGTTATAAGTTTGTTTTTCTCTTAAAAATAAGGGTAAAAGTGATTAAGGTATGACAAATGATAATAGGAAAGTGATATTTTTAACAATTTCCCTATAGTTATTATAAATTATACATATGCAATGAATGTAAGTTTTTTATTTAAAATATAATAAAAACTAATTTATATATATATATATATATGTCTGTATATCTATAATTATTTTGAACTTTAAAAATAATCATGATTAAGGGTGGGCATTCGAGTTTGGTTGTGATTTATTCAGGTTTTAAATTTTTAGGGATATCAATTTAAGTCCTAGTCGATATAAATCTCAATTTGGGACTAGTTCAAATCATTGCGGATCTAGTTTTGGTTCAGTTACATATCTAAGTTATGTAAAACATTCCAAAGTTCCAATAAAAAATCTTCAAAATCTAAAAATAAATGGATTGGCAAAACGAATTAATAACTTCCTTTTCAATAAGTAATATTATTCTAATGTTAATAATATTTAATATTCTAACATATTTTATAGATTTATGTATATACATTAATGTTATTTTATATAGAATATTTCGTTTTGTTATGGTTGATAATTGTATTTCATTTAATTATTGATCTATTAGTCTATTATCTAAGAAATTTTATAATATTGATAAGGAAAAAAGCACTTAAAACAGTTTATGATATTAATATAAAATAATAACTGTATAAATAAATAAACTGTAGATATTTTTTATATAATCTTAAATTTAAAATAAAGTAACATGTAATCAAATGAACTGCTATCGAAAAACACTTATAACCAAGTGTATCATGCTCCACTAGCAATATTTTAATTTTCTTTATAAATATGAACTGCAAGCAGTTTGCTTTATTATTTTGTTATTTTAATTGTTGACTCTTTGTGATTATTAAATTATATTGAATGGAGAGATACGTGGAAGATCCACTCAGTGGGAGGACTGCTTAATATATGATTTTCATTCAAATGGCAGTTTTTAAGTAAATCACATCTTCTATTCATAATTTGATTTTCAAAAGGTGGTTTACTCTATAAAGTTTAACTAATGAATAATTGAACCACCAACTATGAACAAAATTTGTGTTCCTCTCTAAAGAGTAGTATTATTAGATAATTGGAGTGTTACAAATATAATTGGTGGTTCTAAAGGTTTTCAGTTCCAATTATTTAATTTCTTTTAAAAGTTAGATTTACTAGCTAATTCAATTAAACCTTTAATGTATAATTAATTTATTTTCTTATTCAACTTTGATTGATTTATAATTTAGTTCAATTAAATATTCTTTTTTGAATTAATTATACAAGATCAAGAATAATAAGTTTTATAAATTTTATAAATTTCAAAATTAATATTTTTATTTACTAAAATTTTAAATATTTTAAATATGTTAATAGCAACATATTTTATTTATTTATTAAATATATTTAATAAATCTAAAATGAATAATTTTCTAAAATAACTAAATTTGATGTGTTATAATTTTTTTTGAATTTATAAATTATTTATTAAATACATTTTTATAAATTATTTGAAAATTTTACAGCTTATTGATAGTTTTCTATCCACTTTCACCATTCAAATATATGCTTTACACAGTTTGATTTGGTTGATTCACACTTGTACCGCTATATCCTTTTTATCGATCTTTGATTCCCTTGATTCCCTTTATTCGCTAGATCCGCCTTGATCCCCTTGATTTGCTAGATCCGCTTGATCCGTCAGATCCACTTTTCCTATTGTTTCATGAATGGAAGAAAAATAGTGGATTTGATATACTTGTGTTTCATACACTAAAGATTTGCTTCCCACTCAAAACCTTGAAATGACAGTATGTAACACATCAGTTTACCAGAGAGATATATTCTTTGTAAATGTTGTAATAAAAATATTTTAAAACATGGAATGTATATATAATAAAAAAAAAGATAATTGGATAAATAGGACATATTGAATTTGAATTTGTCCCTTTAGAACTTTGTCGTGATTAATTGAGAAACTAGGATTTACATTAATTTTAATACCATTTTGCCCTTTGATTAATCAAATTAAACATAATTCAAATATATAATATTTGCTAATTAAATATTAAATTAAAAAAAATCAAAAACGTAAAAGGTAAAAAGGTGGTTTACCCTAATTTTTGCCTCTTCTCTCGTCTTCTTCTCCACTAAAGTTTTCCAAACTCTTCGATGGCGATTTCACCTTTGTTGAGGATCTTATCTTGTTCTTAGTTGTTTCTCTACCATATTTCATCTTTGTTCTCTCTCTCTCTCTCTCTCTCTCTCTCTCTACTTTTTCTTTCCACTCGAATCATTTACTCTAATCAAAAATTTGCTGCTACTTTGTTGAAGTTTACTCTTCTCTGCTTGTTGTTGAAGGTGATGTGTTCGCTGGAAAGACAGAAGATGTGACTCGATATTATGGTAAAAGGATGGTTTGATCAACGTTGGTGGAACGGAAGAGTTGTTATTCTTCTCTTTTGGTTCTTGAAGGATGACTCACCATTATGGTATTCTTGAAGGATGGACCCTGCAATGCAAGCTGATTACTCGTGGTCCAAAAGAATTAATAAGATTTTCGGTTGCAAATGTTGCTAGTAGATGTTTTAAGATCAATTTTCATTTTTCCAATAGCTTATCGAGAGGCCTACATGTTCTTACTCAATATATGGAAGAAAATGTTCTGATGAAAAAAGTTGCAGGTTTGTTTTTGAAAAAAACTTTGATCCTCAGGCTTTTACTTCTTTCACTAAATGATGTCGTAGTGGTCGTCCCCTCCAGTGTTGCGTCTGCGTTTGTGAGAAACTGACTAATCCACAGATGAGCAGAGTACACAATACACAAGAAAAAATAATTATCCTCAAAGAATTTTGTAATGTTGTAGTTTGGTGTTACTGTTAATAGATAAAATATTAAAACCTACAAGAGGTGAACCTATTAGCTTTTGTTTTGTTCTGCTTGGAACCATATCTACAGGGTTGGAAAAAGAAAAAAACTAGTCTTGGATAGCGTAGTTGATGACATGCTGGCGTAACCATAATTCATTCATGATTATGTGTAAAGCATTGAATTTAACTGGTGGTGCGTTTCATTGAAAATGCTTCTGAACGAGCAAAGCAAACATGAACAATCAACTTCTTTTCTTACAATATTGATTAGAACCATGTTGTATTGATAGAAAGAAGAGATGATTACGTTGATGAAAAAGATAGAGACACAAAGAACGAAAGAGAGAAAGATCGTGTGAAGGAGAAAAACATGAGAGAGAATATATTACGAGAGATTTAGGGTAGATTTTTAGTGTAGATTTAAGAAACACCATAACCGAAATATGGAAGTTACCATATTTTCGTAGATTCGCCTAGAATATGTGTTATATGTCGAGTAGAACAATGTAGAGTGGGTGGAAAGCTTATTCTTCCGCATGTGTTACATAAGGTAAAAGGTAATACAGGTTATGACACATAAATAAAAAAATATGTTACATAAGGTAAAGGGTTATTTGCAAAATTGACTCAAAACTCAAAGTCAAACACAAAACTAACCTCTCCTTTTTTTTGTCATTTCTTGTGTCCAATTCACCCCATATGTTCACATTATTTACGAAAATGCCACTGATTTTTTTCTTGTTTTTTTCTGAAAATGGCATTTTTACTCTCTCAACCTCATCATCTTCAAATATTTACAATATTGCCATTGCCATCAATACCACAACCACCATGAACAACCAATTTGAAGCTCTTAATGCACCTAAAATTGATTGACACTACCTAAAATTGATTGGCACTAAATGTTATGAACAAAAAACAACATCTCTTTAACTTTGTCTCCATATTCATCCAAAAACTCAAGCTTTTGATTTTAAAATTTTTATGCTTGGTAGAGCCATTCAAGCATAC